>BSBK01002370.1:490000-562500 GCA_027943335.1 Chamaecyparis obtusa
TATATATATATATATATATATATATATATATATATATATATATCTATATATATATATCTATATATATCTATATATATATATATATCTATATATCTATATATATATATATATATATATTTATGTGCCCTGGTAAAAAAAATAGAGTTAAGAGCACTACATCAAAGTTGTAAAACAATCAGAAAACATGAAATCATATATTCCAATCTAAATATAAATGAACTATAAGTTACTGGTACAACTGCAAAATTTCCACTGACAACAAATATACTACAACAGTAACCCCAAAATAACCTTCAGATCAAAGTCACAACTAAATCTATGAAAGAATAATGTGACAATAGAGATTTCCATAATAAACCCCACATCAACCGAGAATACCATAGCACCAAGAAACAATACCATGTTTTCTTTTCCTGCTACAACATGAACATACAAAAGAACTTGACACCTAAAAGAACTTACCAATAGACCCAGCAGTCCTTATAACAATAGCTGCAGTAATAGTAACCGAAACCTAATTACTTCCATCTAGAACACCAAACTAAGAACATTCATATCAACCACTTACACCAGAGACCGATACTTATAGCATACGATGACCAAACTCTACAACACCTCATGGTATCCAAATCTCCATCTCTCGAGCCCAAACCTACAAACTACTAGACAAAGAGATGCATTCTACAGAATCTCTAACCATGACTTATCAAAACTTCCCTATACCAATGCTCGACAAGACAAGAAATACAACATTCTAACAGTGGTATCACAATGATCATTAGCTGTGTTACTAAACAAAATAACTATCAACTAAATAATAAGAAATCAGGCACTAAATACGAATTCCCTTGATGATCCAATATTGCCATGAAAACTTCTCACTGTGGTTACACACCCATTCTAACCTAGGAACCACAGAACCCGATACTGTACCATTTAGAGAATGCCATAAAACCAGAATACTCAAACCTAAATACCTGTTGACAAGACCAATAACCACACCAGAACAAACTAATCTCATTCAAAATAACATTCCCAAAGCTCGGTAAACAAAACTAGTGGTAGGGAGACGACAACTTCACAATCTTCACTCTCTATTGCCACTTCCTTACACAACCAAATTCGTTCCCACTACTAAGATAACAATAAGAGACATGAAACAGGGAAACACACAAACCCCCAGTATCACCATTTTGATAACTCAAAAACCATTTTCTAAACAACTGAACCAAAACAAACACCGAAATACCAATTTATCACATAGTGAACTTTACACTGTAATGTGCAAAACCACACACATATTGAAAGACATTTCTACAGTACATAATAACATTTAAATCACATTGCATAAGTAGAATATATAACCATTTAAATGAATTTTATAACCAAATTCATAAGGATAGCAAGAGTAGAGTTAGAGAATGCCCCTGCCTTAATAACAGAGTGGGGTGTTCTGAACTCGAAGTCAAAGCCAAAGATCTCACTCCCAACTGGCGAGCTACACCAAAACCAACTCCTTGCTCAGCAAGCTAAACCCACTAAAAAAGACCAAGGACCAAGAAATGAAACTGAGCACCCCGTGATAGAGCTCGTTTCATAAGCACCAAAACTGAATAGTGCCTCCAAAATATAGGTCGAAAACCAAAAATAGAACCATGAAATGAAAAATGGAGAATCCCCATTAATAATGCACAAGTAAACAACCATATTCCTCTCCAATCTGAATAGAATGACTCCATTTCTGCAACCTTTCTAGGCATCAAACCCACTACCACAACAGAGAAATAAAACCTTGCCAAAGCGAATGACTGACAACAAACTGAAGTCATTCAACTCCCATAAACATGCCATAGCTGCATTAAAGACTAAACTTATCTTTCACTACCACCTTCACTAAGCACAGTGACAGCTGTCTAGCAGTACACACACTTACCGAGAACTCTCACTTATCCATGCTCAAAGCAATTCACATGTGCAAATAACAACCAATTCCCACTAACATTCGAACATAGCAAAAACATATAACTTGGCACAGTGAACACATTATAACATAGCCAAATTAATCCAAGTTCACGACACCATAGGGAGAATCCCAAACCATAACCAATGTTAAAAATTCACTAATTTAACTTTGCTAACCATAATACAAGAATGTTAGGATATTATTAATCCCCCTTCCATTTTAACACATATCTTCCCACTAACTCATCTTAACATAAAAGACTTATTCTTATTCATTTAAATTTCAATATTCATTTATCAATCAACACTAACATAATAAAATCACTTATACACTAGCATTAAACATAAAATTAACCATATTTTCTTTCACAATAATAGACCAGTATAACATCGAAATCCTCATAAATGAAAACTTAATTGCAGTATAAGAATTCCTCATCCTTATTCCAAGTAACACAAATTTCCAAGTACCAAACTCAATAGAGAAATGGATAATTTAGAAAAGATAGTGTTTACAGATATTAAATTAAATCCAATGTCATAGTCTAACCAAAATTAACAATTAATAGCCAACCAAATATCCCTAATCTTTCTGAGATATAAATCAAATTTAGAACAAAGTTATAATCTACTTCTAACCAAAAGAGTCTGACCATATCAAATCCAAACCAAGACATAAATCCATCCTAGTAGTACTAAATAAAAATGAAGAATAAAATAAAACCAAGCCAAAAGTAGATAGGGGCATGACATGTGTAGAGTTTACACAACAGCTCCCAAATGGAGGACAAAAGCAATGCTCATCAGGCTCCCGAAAACAACACAAAATAGCTCGGAAACACCACAAGACACTAATAATCTATCACAGAAGTATAACCTTGACCCAATACATATATTCAGCTCTATTTTAACATCAAAATGTCTACAATACAGCAGAAAACCAAACTGATATGAAATACTCAACTGGAAACATCAAACTCTTGAAGAAACACACCCGAAAACTCACAAATTTGCACTGTTCAGCACAAGGGAAAACTCTACATGAGCTTTCACATGGAATGGCCTCAACCTCCCATCCTTAGCCTTCCTAGAAACCTACAAACTCCCATCCTTGGGTCTCCTTCTCCACAGGTTTGGCAGCCTCTGAAGAACAACAAAGCAATGAGCAAAAATCAAGTTTTAGAATGAGCCCGAAATGCCTCCAAACCACTTTTAAAGAGGGCATAACCCTAACTCATGACCAAGAGGGGTGAATTCAACATATTTTAATAATATTTAACATTTATTATTCCATTGGTTTCCCAATATTAACCCCCTTCCCCGAAACTTTACTTTTTGAGCCTGCCAGCCTTAGCAAAAGTTATTATTTTTAATTATTTGAAAAGGGGACATGACAAGTCTTCCCTCCCAAATATTGCTTGTCCTCAAGTAATGAAGGTTGGGATGTTCAAGAATATGGGCTCCTTCCCAAGTTTCATCCTCCAATGGTAATCCTTTCCATTTGACCAAATGCTTTTTGATGCTCCTATTTCTCAATCTTTTCTCTCTTGTATCCAAAACCTCTTCTGGTATTAAGACTAATTTCCCTTCATCATCAAGAGGTGGTAATTCTGTAGATACTATGGCTTTCTAGCCTAGAACCTTCTTTAGGCAAGAGACATGAAAAACATTATGTATTTTGCTGCTTGGTGTGGGAGCTCCAATTCATAAGCTACCTCTCCTACCTTCCTGATGATCTTATAAGGCCCATAGAACCTTGGCTTGAGCTTCTCTGCCCCACTCCTCTTCAAGGTACTTTGCTTATATGGCTGAAACCTAACAAATACCAAATCTTCCATCTTGAAAGATCTTTCAGTCCTTTTCCTATCAGCGTACAACTTTTGTTGGTTCTATGCATGTTGTAGATTATCCTTGAGGGACCTTATTATGTCTTGACTTTGCTTAATCAAATCACTTGCTGCAAGTACTCTGCTATCTAAAAGTACTAGATCAACAAAGGAAAGGGCATCATAACCATAGAGAGAATGAAAAGGAGGCATACCAATAGACATGTAATGAGATGTATTATAACAATACTCCCCTAGGTGCAACCATTTCACCCAAGCATGTTATTGATTTGAAACATAGTTCCTCAAATATCCCTCTATCCATTTATTAACTATCTCTGTTTGTCCATCTATTTGAGGGTGATAGCTAGTACTGGGAGTGAGTTTAGTTCCTGCCAAATGAAAGAGCTTCTTCCAAAAAGAGCTGAGGAATCTATTGTCCCGATCACTGACAATGTTTCTAGGCAAGCCATGTAACCTAAACATTTCCTTGAAGAACAATTCTGCCACTTGTGATGCCTTGAAATTAGATGTGATGGGAAAGAAATGTGCATAATTAGTTAGTCTATCTACCACCACATATATGCAATCCTTACCTTGAACCTTGGGCAACCCAGTGATGAAGTCCATGGAAATACTTTCCCATTTTTGTTCAGGAATAGGAAGTGGTTGCAACAATCCTGCAGGAAAAATTTCCTCACTCTTGTTTTGTTGGCATACCATGCATTCCTTAATGTGTTTAAGGACATCCTCCATGATACCCTTCCATGCAAACCACTCTCAAATTTTCCTATATGTCTTGAAGTATCCTTGATGACCAGCTAAAGGTGTGTCATGAAAGGCCCTCAATATCCTTTCCTTAGTTTTTGATCCTGGCACTAAGAAGATCCTGTTCTTGTAATAAATCAATTCATCAACAACCTAGTACCTATTATCATCCACTAAATTATTCAAAATCTTGGTGGAAAAGGAATATGTATCATACTCTAAAATTATGGAGACTTTCCAATCAGCAGAGATAGATGTTAGGGAACACAATGTGGGCTTTCTTAAGAGAGCATCATCAACCACATTATTCTTTCCTTTCACATATTCAATATCAAAATCATAAGCTTCCAATTTACTTACCCATTTTTGTTGATGATCATTCAAATCCCTTTGGTTCAAGAAGAACTTGAGGCTATTATGATCCGTCTTTACAATGAATCTCCCACATACCAAATATTGTCTAAACTTATGAAGTGCATGCATGATTGCCAACATTTCCTTATCATAGATGGAGTAACCTTTCTCTGATTGATTTAATTTTTTACTCTCAAATGATATTGGATGTCCCCTTTGAATTAGGACAGCCCCTATACCTTCTCCAGAAGCATCACATTCAACAACAAAAGGTAAAGAGAAATCTAGAATTGCAATCACGGGGCATGAACTCATTACCTCCTTAAGCTTATCAAATATTTTTTTGTGCCTCTTTTGTCCAAATAAAAGCTCCTTTCTTTGTCAAATCAGTCAAGGGGGCAGCAAGATGAGAAAATCCCTTGACAAATCTCCTATAGTAGCTACACAACCCAAAGAAACCTCTCAACTATGTAAGATTAGTAGGTGGAGGCCAATCCAAAATCACCTGAATTTTTTGTTGATCAACCTGTACTCCCTTAGAACTTATAATATGTCCCAAATATAGGATCTTAGTCAAACCAAACTCACATTTAGATATATTAGCATAAAAGGATTTCCACTCCAAGATTTCCAAAACAGTGTCTATGTGCTCTAGATGCTCTTTCCATGTTGTACTATAAATCAAGATATCATCAAAGAACACCAAAATGAATTTTCAAAGATGCTTGCTGAATACCTTATTCATACAAGATTGGAACATTTCTGGTGCATTAGTGAGGCCAAATGGCATAACAAGAAATTGAAAGTGCCCATAATGACATCTGAAAGTAGTCTTTTCCACATCTTCCCTCCTCATGCGGATTTGATGGTACCCTGATCTTAAGTCAATTTTTGAGAAGTATACAACACCATGTAACTCATCAATGAGTTCATCTATGTGTGGTATGGGATACCTATTTTTTATGTTTTTCTTGTTTAGATCCCTGTAGTCTATACACATTCTCATTGTACCATCCTTTTTCTTGACAAGTACCATAGATGATGCAAATTGGACTAGAGCTAGGCCTTATGAATCCCATGTCCAAGAGTTTATTAATAGTTTTTTCTATTTCTTCCTTGTAACCTCTTGGATGATGATATGGAGTTGTTATAACTGGTTTGGCACACTGTTCTAACTCTATAACATGCTCAAAACCTCTATCCGGTGGTAATCCTGAAGGTAAATCATTGAAAACTATACTATGCTTATCAAGAATATTTTGAATTTCAAAATGGAAATTACCTTGATTCTTTGGAGAGCTTGTTGGATTGATTATGACTCCCGCTACCCATGCTACTTGTCCTCTTCGAAAAGTCCTCTCCATCCTCTTTACAGTGACCACCTTAGGTGCTCCATTTGATAGGCCTCTCAATAAGACTTTTTCCCATTGGAATGAAATTTAAACTCAATAGTTTGATGGTTCATGTAATAGCCTCCAATAGAGTGCAACCATTGAACACCCAATACAAGATTTGTCTCCCCAATGCCAACAACATAGAAGTCATCACATAACTCATAATCTCCTAAGGTCATCCTGAGTTGTTTCACCACCCGTGTGCAAGGCATAGTCAACCCATCAGCTACAGTAACATTGAATCCCTCAAAATCTTCTTCTTTAAGCCCTCTTTTCATGACAAATCCCTCATCAATAAAATTGTGAGTTGCCCCGCTATCAAGAAGAACTATCAACCTTTTCCCTGCTAGTACCCCTCAAATTCTAAAGGGATGGTATCTTGGGACTCCTAATAATGCTGCTAAAGTGCCATCCTTGCTGATTTCTTTTCATTTCTCTTCTTCTTCCTCCTCCTTAGTGTCATGAAATTCCTCATGCTCATCTGAATCAGATTCTGAAGCAACTTCAATATAGTGCACTTGACCTTTCCCCAAACATCTGTGTCCCGGAACCCATGGCTCTCTACAAGTGAAACAAAGCTTTTTCCTTCATAATTCACTCCTAGTCTCTTCATCTTCCTTCTTTCTTTCTACATTTGTCACATTCTTTGGTGGTGGTGCTAGGAAAGTCTTTTTCTAAAAATTCCCCTTATGTTGCCAAAGATTTGGGGGTTTTTGATTAGTGACTGGTTTCATAGGCACACAAGTTTCAAGTTGCAAGCTTCTTTTGATAGCTTCCTATAAGGTTGAGGGTGAGAAAACCTTAACCAAACCCTTAACAGAATCTTCCAAACCATTAAGAAAAAGATAAAAAATCCTCTTTTCACTCATACCAAGTACCATAACAGCCATTTTTTTGAAACTCTTCTACATACTCATTAACTGATTTGGTTTTCCTTAACTTTGATAATTCTTTAAAATACTCTTCATCATCCTTGAGATCAAATCTATCTATCACTCTTTGACTAAAATCATCAAATGTAGTTACCTGATCATGACCTTGAGTAGTCATTCCATGATACAACCAATCATAGGCTACATCTTCCAAGTGTAGACTTGCGAATTGAATGACATCACTCTCCTTCATGGCGTTAAGTGTGAAGAAGATCTGTAATTTTTGTAGCCATGCTCTAGCTGAAATTTTATTTGTTCCATCAAAAGTAGGTGCTGTAAACTTGCTTATTTTATTTTTGAGCTCTCTTCCACTTATGTCCTGCTCCCTCCTATACTCTTTCTTGGGCATCAAAGTGTTCATCATATCCACATATTCTCTAAATGGAACCGAATTATGAAAGTCATCATCTAAGCCATTGTAAGTAGCTCTTAATGCAATCAAGTTACCTGTAACCTCTTCCATAGGACTAAGGGCTGGATTTGGTACTGGTGGCTCATCTGTAGGAAAGAAAATAGTTTTTGTTGATTTAGAGAGTGTGGGTTTTAGCTTTCTTGGCTCCTCTGAAGTGCTCCCTTTCTCATTAGTAGATACAACTCCTTGGATTTTTTCTGTCAATAACCGTAAAGCCTCTCTAGTTTCTGCCAAACTATCCACTGTTTGCTTCTGAGTATTTTGGATGTCCTGGAAGAATTTTTTTGCCATCTCATTTGGGTCAGCCATGCTTGTTCCTTCCTTGGATTTTTTAATTTTATTTTCAATTGGAGGTTTGATCAAAATTTCTTTATTCTTTTCTTGCTGCAAATATCTCTTTTCTCTTTCACTTAGTTGCATACAAACTTCTACAAACCCTCAGGCTGAAAAGATCATAGCTCTGATACCACTGTAATGTCCCCTTTCTGATTTTATATGATATTTAAATCCTCTGATCAGATTTTAAAATCAAACAACCAATATTTCAAAAGATCAACCAATTTCTCAATAAAACCCAAATCGGGTATGTCCGAAATAGTGCCAAAAACTTCACAGCTTCACATATTATTGGTAAATTTGAAAGTATAAATTTTTACAAAAATTTCACCAGCATAACGGTATAAAAATCACATTTCCATATCTTTATAGAGTTTACACAACAGGTCCCAAACAAAGGACAAAAACAATGCTCATCGGGCTCCCAAAAACAACACAAAATAGCCCAGAAACACCACAAGACACTAATAATCTATCATAGAAGTATAACCATGACCCAATACATATATTCAGCTCTATTTTAACATCAAAATGTCTGCATATAGCAGCAAACCAAACTGATATGAAATACTCAGCCGAAAACATCAAACTCTTCAAGAAACACACCCGAAAACTCACAAATTTGCAATGTTCAGCACAAGGGAAAACTCTACATGAGCTTGCACATGGAATGGCCTCAAAATCCCATCCTTAGCCTTCCTAGAAACCTACAAACACCCATCCTTGGGTCTCCTTCTCCACAGGTTTGGCAGCCTCTAAAGAACAACAAAGCAATGAGCAAAAATCAAGTTCTAGAATGAGCCCGAAATGCCTCCAAACCACTTTTAAAGAGGGCATAACCCTAACTCATGACCAAGAGGGGTGAATTTAACATATTTTAATAATATTTAAAATTTATTATTCCATTGGTTTCCCAATTCTAACCCCCTTCCCCGAAACTTTACTTTTTGAGCCTGCCAACCTTAGCAAAAGTTATTATTTTTAATTATTTGAAAAGTGGACATGACACTCTAGCTACTTTAGTCACTGATCTATTCCTTCTTTCTACAATACCATTTTGTTCAGGTGTTCTAGGGGCTAAAAACTATCTCTTAATACCATTTACTTCACAAAAGGTGTTAAACTCTTTAGATTTAAATTCTCCACCTCTATCAAATCTCAAACATTTAATCCTCATTCTTGATTCATTCTCAACTTTATTCTTCATGACCTTAAACTTGTCAAATGCTTTAGATTTTTCTTTCGAAAATGCAATCCACATCATTCTTGTAAAATCATCAACAAGAATCATAAAATACCTTTCTCCATAGAATCCTCTAGTCCTAGTAGGACCGCTCAAGTCTGTATGAACAATCTCCAACTTTTCAATAGATGTGAACTTCTTGCTAGTAAATGAACTCCTTTTCTACTTAGCCATCACACATTCCTTGCAAATCATGTTAGTAGGCTTCATAATCTTAGGTAAATCTCTTATTGCAAGTGTAGAACTCACTTTCACAATATTATCAAAGTTTATATGACAAAACCTTCTATGCCATAACCAACTGTCATCAATCTTAGTCATCAAACATGTCATCTCAGTAGGGTTCAACTGAAATACATTACCTCTAGTTCTAGATCCTGTTCCAATCAGATTTTCATCTTTATCCTTAATCACACAAGTTTTCTCAATAAACCAAACTTGATATCCTTTATCCACTAACTATCCAACACTCAATAGATTATGTTTCAATCCATCCACAAAGTAAACAATATCAGTATTAGTTTTTCCATGAAGAGTAATAGATCCTATACCTTTAATCAAACAAGGTGCATTGTTACCAACTCTAACAACTCCTCCATCATAATTGTTAAACTTTATGAACTTTCCTTTATCACCAGTCATATGATGTGAACAACCACTGTCTATAATCCAAACAGCTTTCTTTTCAACTTGGGAAACTAAGGCTTTCTCTTCCTTAACATTAGATTCATAATTTTCTTCCTTAATTGCTACAAATCCTATGTCATCAAAGTTATCATTATCATTGTCGCTCAAATGTCTTTCAATTCCTGCTTCAATTTCTTCATCATTTGCATAATAATATTCTTTAGGTCTTCTAGGCTTAAAATTGTTTCGATACTTCTTAACTCTCTTAGGACACTTAGATGCAAAATGACCATATTCTTGACATGTCCAACATTTAAAGATTTTCTTACCATCTGGTTCTCTTTCCACAAGAAAGGAAATACCTTCTTCAACCTTCTTATCTTCATCAAATTTGGATATGCTAATGCTGGCATAATCTCCATTTACACTTGTACTTCTACAAAAAGTAGGTTTGATGCTAAGAGCATTGAATGTTGTCTCCACTCTAGGTAGTTCTCCTGATAATCTCAAATTCATCTCTACTGCTTCCAATATTCCAAGAAGAGTCTCTCTTGAGAAGTTTTGTGTACAAGGTATCACTTGTTCAATCATTTGTGTAGTCTGCCTGAATACTAGTGTCAATGTTCTTAAAATCTTCCATATTACTTCATTCTCTATCTTTTCACCTCCACAAGACTTTATTCCTGCAACAATTTCTAAAATCCTACCAATATAGCTTCTAATAGATTCATCTTCCATCATTCTTATGTCTTCAAATGCACAAATCCAATTATGTAACATAGCTTTCTTTGCATGTTCATCACCTTCAAAAGTAGAATGTAAAGCTTTCCAAATATCATAAGATCTAGTTAAACCTTTGACCTGATTGTATTCATTCTCCAGAAGTGCTGATAAAAGTGCTTCTCTTGCAAGTATGTTACACATGAATAGATCTACCTCATCTTTTGATGAAGGGTGCTCCCCTTAATACCACAAACACATAACAAAAATAGAGAAACAACAACAACATGCAAGAACAGAAAATTGGCTTCTTATTATCTCCACAAATGTGGAATTACAAACTTTCAGAATTACAATATGCAAAGCCACATGGGCATTCCCTTACAATATTCTGTAGGACAAAGCCTCGAACTATTACCCAGATCTACTACCCAGAACTATTCTGAACTGCCTAAGACAATAATACAGCCTTCCTTATATAGGCAATTTTCCACCGCCTGGGAAGGTTCCAGAATTTTAGCCAATAAGGCCGACCAAACTTAGAATTATTTTATTTTACATTTCATTACATCATAGTCGGCTCAAGATAACCTTTGAAACCCAAACAGAAATTTTGAAGACAATTATTTTTCGTCATTTCAGGTGGCTCAACTTCCAAAGACCATAAGTCATCACCAGTTGACCCGATTGACTATTGTAACCCCATTTCGGAAAGGGCGCGAGGAGCTCTACAACACCTGAATTAAGCAAGCTTCATTTAGCCCAAAATTCGACCTCATCCGGGGCCTCTAAAGCCTTCAAAACTGAGTTCAAAGTTTCTGTCCCCTGCTGCCAATACCGAAAATCTTCAATATCTTCCAATATACACTTGATCTGGCAATGAAACTTTACTGGCAGACTTATATGACCAAAATGAACCTCCAAGAAAGAAATCAGATCATTCTGAGCACATACGAAAATTACCAAAAATAGTAACTTTCCATAAATAGCAGCTCTGCACAAGATAGCCCTTATTGAATACAAAAATAGAAATTTTTTTGGGTGATGCAAGATTGCTCTTACACCCAGGATGCTCCTGCATCAGACACCCGGGGTAATTTGAGAAGTGACCCTGTCACGACTCAGGTGTGCAGAGGAAAACCAAGACGGCTAACCTCCTCCTTTGTCAACCATGATGAATCTTCAACAGCTCGTCCTTTCCACTTGACCAGATATTCTTCATATGTCATGTTCCTTGTGCTTCTGCCAACACGACTGTCCAGTATATCTTCGATCTCCTTAGTGTCTGAACTAGTTGCTGGAATACTCCACTGGGCTGCTGTGATCTCATCTTCAACACCTCCTTCATGATACTCTGTCAAATCTGAAATGTTAAACACTGGTGAAATATTTAGCTCAGTAGGCAATTCTACCTCATATGCGTTTCCTGAATCATGTTTCTTCAGTATCTTACATGGTCCAAACTTCTTCATTTTCAGCTTGTTATATGTACCAACTGGAAACCGCTCCTTCCGCAAATGAACCATGACTTCATCTCCAACCTGAAATTCCTTATACCTCCTTTTCTCATCTGCCTTGGCCTTATACTGTGCGTTCATCTTGGTAATATGCTTCCTCACCTCCCCATGGATGTTCTTCAAGTGTTCTGCAAAATCCTCAGCTTCAGCACTACTTATTTCTCCTTTATCTATCTTCCTTAATTCAGATGCATTTCTCGGACTACTTCCAAATACAATCTGGAATGGTGATTTACCAGTGCTCCTGTTGAAAGAATTATTGTATGCAAATTCTGCCTGTGGTAAAATCAAATCCCATCCTGTTGGCTTATCTCCAACCAAACATCTCAGCAAATTTCCCAAACTTCTATTCACTACCTCTGTCTGTCCATCAGTCTGTGGATGATGTGATGAACTGAACTTCAAATCTGTCTTCAACTTCTTCCACAATGTACGCCAGAAATATCCAACAAACTTAGTGTCCCGATCTGAAACTATGGTCTTTGGCAAACCATGTAGTCTCACCACTTCTCTGAAAAATAATTCTGCTACATGAACAGCATCATTAGTCTTCTTGCAGGGAATGAAATGTGCCATCTTTGAAAATCTATCAACCACCACAAAAATTAAATCATGTCCCCGCTGAGTCCTCGGTAAACCAAGAACAAAGTCCATGCTAATATCCTCCCAAGGCTTCTCTGGTACAGGTAATGGCTGATATAACCCTGTATTCTGCTTCACTCCTTTCGCCATCTGACATATTCTGCAACTCTGTACAAACTTCTTCACATCTTGCTGCAATTGTGGCCAATAATAATTCTCACCAACCAAAGCAAGGGTTTTATCACGACCAAAGTGTCCAGCCAATCCTCCACTATGCTTCTCCTTGATGAGATTCTCCCTCATAGAACTTCGTGGAATGCACAACTGACTCCTTCTGAATAGCATATCATCCTGGGTGATGAAATCCAACCATTTTGTCCTGTCTAGAGTAACAGGTTCTGTACAAGCTTTCCAAGCTTCACCAAAATCAGGATCCTCTGGATACAAATTCTTGAGTTCCTTGAACCCAACCACTTCAATCTGTATTTCTGTCAGCAATAGTTGCCTTCTGCTAAGAGCATCTGCAACCCTATTAGACTTTCCACTCCTATGTTTCAAAACAAATGTATAACTCTGCAAAAACTCAACCCATTTCAAATGCCTCTGATTCAACTTTCCTTGACTATTCAAATATTGCAAAGCTTGATGATCAGTATACAAAACAAACTCCTTAGGAAGCAGATAATGTCTCCACTTCTTTAATGCCTGAACTATAGCATAAAATTCCTGATCATAAACAGAATACTTCCTCTTGGCATCATTTAACTTCTCACTGAAATATGCAATAGGTTTACCTTCTTGGCTCATAACAGCTCCTATTGCAGTACCACTAGCATCACAATCTACTTGAAACACCTTATTAAAATTTGGAAGTGCTAAAATAGGTTGTTCTGTAACTTTTTGTTTCAACAATTGAAAACTCCTTTCTGCCCCATTAGTCCACTTAAACTCTTTTCTATCCCCTCTCATTGTTTCAGTCAAGGGTCCACAAATACTGCTAAAATTTCTGATAAACTTTCTGTAAAAGCTAGCTAGACCATGAAAAGATCTTACCTCAGTAGCATTCCTTGGAGTAGGCCATTCAAGGATAGCCTGTACCTTCTCTGGGTCCATTTTTAGACCTTCTCCTGAAACTACAAACCCTAAATACACCAACTCTTTCTTCACAAAATTGCACTTCTTCAAATTAATCAGCAATTTCTCTTCTCTCAACTTCTCAAATACCATACGAATATGCATCCTATGCTCCTCCAATGTCTTACTAAAGATCAGAATATCATCTAGGTAAACAATGACAAACTTACCCAGAAATTCTTTCAGAACCTCGTTCATGAGCCGCATGAAAGTGCTCGGTGCATTGGTTAGCCCAAAAGGCATGACTAACCACTCATACAGTCCTTCCTTTGTCTTGAAGGCAGTCTTCCATTCATCTCCTTCTCTGATCCGAATCTGATGATATCCACTTTTCAGATCTATCTTTGAAAAATACACAGCTCCACTCAAACAGTCCATAATATCATCCATTCGTGGCAATGGAAACCTGTACTTGATTGTGATCTTGTTTATTGCTCTGGAATCTGTATACATCCTCCACTCTCCATTCTTCTTTGGTGCCAATATTGCTGGTACAGCACAGGGACTTAGACTCTCACGGATCAATCCTTTCTGTAACAGTTCATGTACTTGTCTGTTCAACTCCTCACTTTCTGCAGGTGTCATTCTGTGTGCTGCCTTATTCGGTAAACTCGCTCCTGGGATCAAGTCCATCTGATGACTGATCTTCCTGACTGGTGGTAATCCATCAGGCACGTTATCGGATACAATATCCTGAAACTCATTCAACAAATCTGCAACTTCTACAGGAACATCTTCTACTTCCTCTTTACCAGTTTTTGGAATTAAAGCAAAACATACATGCTCATGCCTCATACCATCTAGGAAATTTCTTCCATCAACAAAAGTTATCCTTGCATTACCACATACCTTTTCTTCAGTCTCCTTCAATGGTTTTAGCTTATGTCGCACTCCATCTTTTGTCAGGGAATAGGTATTCGCACGGCCATCATGTACAGCACATCTGTCAAACTGCCATGGTCTACCCAACAACATATGACATGCATCCATAGATATGATATCACACAATACCTCATCTTGGTATCCGCCAACCTTGAACTTTACTAGGCATTGTTCATTGACCATGACCTTGTGGTCATCCTGTACCCAGGCAATCCGATATGGATGTGGGTGTTTCTGTCTCTTGAGCTTCAACTTTGTCACCATCTCCTCTGACACCAAATTGTCAGTGCTTCCACTATCAATAATCACATCACAACATTTACCTTCACACTTGCACCTGGTGCGAAACAGGCTCCTCCTTTGCTCAGGTTCATTCTCACCACTCAACAGGACTCTTCTGTTAATCAACGTTTCTCCTCTTTCAGCATCTTCAGAATTTGATGATCTGGCATCTTCATCTACATGTGTAACTCTGGCCTGGCCTTCATTTCTCCTGTCTGTTCTGCCTTGGCGCTGGGGACATTCAAATGCCCTATGACCTTCTTCTCCACAGTGAAAACATGTTCCACGAAAACCTCCTCTTCCAGATCCTTGTCCTCTTCCTCTTCCTCTTTGATCTCTATTATTCTGATCCTGGAAGCGATTGGAATTATTTCCACGCTGATTCTGACTGCTACTGGCCTCATCCTTCTTTTTCGGATCTTCATTTCGGCCACCATATGACCGTCCACCAGATCGTCCACCGCGACCTCTTCCGTTTTGTCTGCTCTCAAACTTCTTGTTCAGCTTTTCCTCTACTTTTAGGGCAAACTGGTATGCCTCTTCAATACTGTTCATTCGAACCAGATTCAGCTCCTCCTGAATGCTTGGCCTTAACCCATTAAGGTATCGGGCAACTTTCTCCTTATCAGCTTCTGCATGGCCTCTTCTGATGAGAAGTCGATAGAACTCCTCTGTATACTCCTGAACAGATCTTCCTGCTTGCTTCAAACTCTGCATTTTCTTCAGTAGGTCAAGCTCATAATCAACAGGAATGAACTGTCGCTTCAATTTATCCACCATCCGATCCCATCTCATGATTTTCTCCTTTCCCCTTCTATTTCGCTCCAACTGAATCTCTTGCCACCATATCTTCGCATGACCTTTCAGTCTGGCCTTCGCAAATTTGACCCTATCAGGATCCTCAACATCTTCATACTCAAAATATTCTTCACACTCATTGATCCAGTCGATCAATTCCTCTGGGTTAAGATTTCCAGAAAATGTAGGAACCTCAATCTTAGGTCTTTTCCCAATCTTGGAAATCGCCCGAAAAAGTCTTTCTTCCTCCTGGTTCACAATTTCAACTTCTCCTTCTTGATATTCTTCTTCAGCTTCATCCTCACTTTCGTCTCCGACATTAAGATTCATTCCTCTGCGAATCTCTTCTTGCAATGCTCGCACTTGTCTTTGCAGCTCTCTAACCTCAGGTGTTACAACACCAGCTCTTCCGCCACGTTCCCTTCGTGGAGGCATTTTCGCGGTGCACGCTGAAACCCTAGCCACGGTCCTAGTGCAAACTGCCTCACAGTCGGCGATCTGTTTACACACTCAAGAACTCCTGCTCTGATACCACTTGATGAAGGGTGCTCCCCTTAATACCACAAACACATAACAGAAATAGAGAAACAACAACAACATGCAAGAACAGAAAATTGGCTTCTTATTATCTCCACAAATGTGGAATTACAAACTTTCAGAATTACAATATGCAAAGCCACATGGGCATTCCCTTACAATATTCTGTAGGACAAAGCCTCGAACTATTACCCAGATCTACTACCCAGAACTATTTTGAACTGCCTAAGACAATAATACAGCCTTCCTTATATAGGCAATTTTCCACCGCCTAGGAAGGTTCTAGAATTTTAGCCAATAAGGCCGACCAAACTTAGAATTATTTTATTTTACATTTCATTACATCATAGTCGGCTCAAGATAACCTTTGAAACCCGAACAGAAATTTTGAAGAAAATTATTTTTCGCCATTTCAGGTGGCTCAACTTCCGAAGACCATAAGTCATCACCAGTTGACCCGATTGACTATTGTAACCCCATTTCGGAAAGGGCGCGAGGAGCTCTACAACGCCTGAATTAAGCAAGCTTCATTCAGCCCAAAATTCGACCTCATCCGGGGCCTCTAAAGCCTTCAAAACTGAGTTCAAAGTTTCTGTCCCCTGCTGCCAATACCGAAAATCTTCAATATCTTCCAATATACACTTGATCTGGCAATGAAACTTTACTGGCAGACTTATATGACCAAAATGAACCTCCAAGAAAGAAATCAGATCATTCTGAGCACATACGAAAATTACCAAAAATAGTAACTTTCCATAAATAGCAGCTCTGCACAAGATAGCCCTTATTGAATACAAAAATAGAAATTTTTTTGGGTGATGCAAGATTGCTCTTACACCCAGGATGCTCCTGCATCATCTTTAGAACTTGATTCAAGATTGTCTTCTTCAATTATAGTTCTCTCATTCTTTGTAACCAACCAATAGCCTGGTCCTAAATACAAGAGATGCATCTTCATCTTTTCTTTCCAGCTGTCAAAATTTACTCCATCAAACTTAGGGCTTTCTTTCCTAAAATTTTCCAGGGATCTCCTTAAGCTATTAAACTTTCCTTTCAAGGACCTACTGCGCTGATACCAATTGCTAAAAAGAAAAGATCTCCAAGATAACTGAGAGGGGGGGGGAGTGAATCAGTTATCTGATAATTAAACCATTTATCAACTTCAACAACTTTAAACCATATAATCAATGCAGTAACCAACCATAGAAAGATAATCATACACAATGACACAATAACACAAGATATGTTAACTAGGGAACCTCTTGATAAAAGAGTAAACCCCAGTGGGAATGATGCCCAAAAAATGATGCACTAATATGAAAGTTCCTTGTTAGAGGATGGACCCTATTAGGAGTCTTATGAAATACATTCAGTACATATGAATCTTTGTTAGGAGATTTTGAATCCCTGTTAAAAGATTCTAACCCTGTTAGGAGTTATGGAAGACAAAAGGACCCACTGCCCAAACAGCTTCAAGGCAAGATCTCTGAGCTCATTGTCCAACGGATCTTAGGATTATTCAATAGAATAATATGAAATATGTTACCTCCTTCACAATGTGCCAAAACCATACTCTCTGCTACACAAGATCACAAATCCAGATCTCTGTACTTCGCAAGTCTTCCTTCACCACTAAATTAGCTCTATTCTTCACCTCATGCATATATTCGCATCACAAATTTTACAATTTCATATGAAAACTATTAAAATCCATTTTTACAACAAGGAAAACATTCCTTGCTTTATACCACACTCAAATAATTACAAATGAGTCGGTATCCAAATATAAAATAATAATTTCAACACACTACACCAATATTACATAAAATTGTCCACTTCCAGATATTGTAACTTTCCACTGATGTGACCTCAAAGTTTGCACTATGAACCATGTCACCACCAATGAGTCTCAAACTTCCCTTTAACTGCACAGAATCAGATTCCATCCCGATTAGGAGATATGCTCTAATTACCAAAAACCGCTACTCAGGAACACTACCAGAATACTGCTTCCACCAAAATGCTTATAACTTTCATGAATAAATGAATTTATTTTTGTGCTATTAACCATAGGTTAATAACACACCAAATAACATACCATCAACTGTGCATAACTCAATTTGCAATATAACATGTGTGCAAAATAAAACTGTGCCTGCTTTTCTGCTAATCTCCAGAATAACACTGTGTTGACATCAATGACAATCATAGTCATGAATGTAACAACCACTGCTACAGAATGACTACCAAAGGCTTTAGCATTCATTCCTAACACTACACTCATTCCTCTTCTCAAAAATGGTTATCTAGAAACTTTGGATACTGTTTCTCATCCATGCATGAAATGTGCTTGTGATTGTATAAAATTACTTTAGGCCTCCAGTATTGATGAGATGTACAAGTGTAAAATGTTTTTGTGAGACTGGGATCAATTTTTGTAGTGTACATAAATGCAAGGCAGTGATTATTCTCGATGATCGACAGGTAGCTAGGATAGTAGCTAGGACTAAAGATAACACAGCTCAAGAAACCATCATAGGTTGTCTCTTTCTTCAGTCTATATTATTGACAGAATTTTTTACCTTTCATTAGCTCATCAAATCTGGGGATTTGAAAGAATTTAATAGAATATTTTCATGACAACGTATATTATTTAAGTTGACATTGCACGAATTTATCTACTTCGCGCACTTGTATACTATGAAGATGGCTATAAAGAAGCATCTCCTCCCATGGCCATGCTTCTTTATCACCATCCTCACAGTCTACAAGTGCACGAAGTAGATAAATTGGTGCAATGTCAACTTAAATAATATACATTGTCATGAAAATATTCTATTAAATTCTTTCAAATCCTTGGATTTGATGAGCTAATGAAAGGTAAAACATTCTGTCAATAATATAGACCGAAGAAAGAGAGAACCTATAATGGTCTCTTGAGCTGTTTTATCTTTAATGTGCATATCCGTCAATTTTTTGACACTTCATAATTAATTCCGATGGAAGTGCTATGCATTTGATAGATAAAATGTCAAAGAAAAACAATTTATGACAATACTTTCGACAGTAATGCTATACATTCGACGGGGAAACCTATTAGAGAAATGTTGAAGGAATGTCTCTCTTCCGACAGTTTAAGTGTTGCAAATAGAAATTTTTTGACAGAAACTTTGACATTAATGCCATATCATCGACAGGTATATCTGTCAAAATTAGGTGGAAACTGTTGCTATTCCAACAGTTATAATGTCAGAAAGGATATGTTTTCGACAGTTAATTCCAATAGAGATTGTATATTTTTGATAGGTCATGTCAGAATTCTAATGGATGAACCACAGAAAATGACATAACGAAGCTATTGCCATGTGCAAGTTTCTGACATGATATAGTGTCAGTAAATTGACGGATACATCTTCTGTCACAATTTCCTACGCAAAAATAGCAATGGACTCATCTGTCAAAATGCCGACAAATTAGTGTTGCAAATCTGACAAATGGCTATCAAAATTTGACCTCAAATGTACTAGTGAGTGATATGCAAGTTAAGAAATATTACAATCCTTCCTACTACAACTGTGGAAAATATGACCATACTACAAATGTGTGTAGAAGAAAACAAGTGAACATTTGTAAAAGGACATACCTCAATGGTTATTGTTACAATTATGACAAGTCTAGTCATAAATTGATTTAGTGTAGATCTGAAACTATCAATATAACATATGAGAAAAAATTTCATGGATATTGCTACAAATGTAATCATTATGGACACAAAGCTCAAGAATGCAGAACCAAGGTACCAACAACAAGGAAATCATTCGATTATCAAAGAAGAGAAACAAACAATTTTGTTACATGTTTTAGTTATGGAAAACCTTGATACCTAGAATTTGAATATAGAAAATAAATCATTGAAGCAATAATTGAACCATGGAGACCATTTTCACTACCATGTTACATTTTCTCAAAGTTTGTTCATGATGTGTACTACTATAGATATCAGTACACTACCACTAATGAAACTAAAGGAGAAAATATCATAAATAAAGATCAAGTCAAAGAGGAAATGAAGAAGATTTGGAGAAAGAAGGAAGATGTTTCATCTGTTGGAATCATTTTCTGTTGTACCAAAAGCTTGAACTATCAATGCCTGATACAAATGTCAGATTTAACCTAATCCATGGGAGGCGGTTAAGCCATGTCATGAATCTCCAAGGAGCACCAATAAAAAAAACTCCCCCTTAGCATTGATTGAGCCTTCAGCACCCACTAAAGAGAGACTCAAACCTGTGACCCAAGACTCTAATACCAATTGTTGGAATCATTTTCCGTTGCACCAAAACCTCAAACTATCAATGCTCCATACAAATGTCAGATTTAACCTGATCCACGGGAGGCACTTAAGCCATGTCACGAATCTCCAAGGAGGTGCTGATCACCAAGTCAACAATATCATCAATGGAAGACCCTGTGTTGGATGATGTATGAAATTCATCTACCAACTAAGAAAGTAAGTAAATGCTTAGGGATGTAGAATTTTATTGAAATACTTGAGAAGTCCCATAAATAAAATTTTGAGCTAAAATATTCATGAGCATAAAATAGATGCAATGATAATTGGAAGAGTACAAAATTTGATGAAAAGTATTAAGTATGAGATTACTATCAGTGAAATAAGATCACTATCAATATAAAAGTTATTGTCAGTCTACAATAAATGTTTTAGTACAATAAATGTTGGACACTTTGTCATTATATATAATGACATTTATCATAAAATTGTCACATTTTGAAAAGTCACTATGGAGATCAAAGCTTAAGGAAATATTGTTGTACATTGAGATAATTTGTCATATAGAAAGGATTTTAACATATTGATTGAACTACAAACCCTAGAGAAGGAACATACCAAAATCACAATGATAGAGAGAATGGTGTTACTTAATAGATCAAAATAGGATGAACTAGAATATCAGCCAAGTACTCTAAAAATCATAGATGCGACAAAAGATGGAGCATTTTCCCAGATACCATGTAGATTTATGTTGACAAAAGATGTAAGATCATTTATTTAGTATAAGAAAACTAAAATAAGTGATGAGGATATGAGATCCTACTAGGAATTATACAAAGAGGAAGGAATGTTGATTGAAGAATATGGACATCTAGAAACAAAAGGACTAACACATATCATATATATACAAAATAATTTTGAAGCTGAATGGATCAAGTGTCTATTGAGTCGAATACATAGAGACTACATATGGCTAGAAGGAGATAGATAGATCAAAATCACAAAGGAAATTATCAGTACACTCACATGACTATTGGCTAATGAGGAAATATATGTAAAAGAGTTAGATCTTAAAACACAAATTGAAGGTTTAGTCAAGTATAAGCAAGATCAGAAAACTTTTGTCATGAGAGATATTTTGGATAAGGAAAGAAGATTTGCATCAATGATTATTAGTTACAAGATCTATCAAGAAAACTAGTTAAACAATATCTTAGGAGGAGCACTACAAATTGCATATGAGATTGTTATTGAAGGTAACAGATATGATTTGGCATTTAAATGATGTGTAATCAACTCATGGCGAGTTTAAGAAAAATATAGAAACAAGGATTAAAGTTTGGAGCACTACTGATATGTATATTCCTCTATATACCAAACTATTTTCTAGGTATCAATAAAATTTGATCTTCAAATACTAAAATTTGGTATCATAAATTTGATCTGCCAAAAGATAAAGTCGAAATGATTTTTTATCATTATTTTAATAGGTGCGAAGGAGACTCCATAATAGGTATGAAGGAGACTCCATTAAGTGGTTATTATTTCACCTATTGGGTGAAGTAATCAATTGCTTTCAGAATCTATTGATGTCCCACACAGGAGGGGTTTGATCATCCTTACAAAATTAAAACCCCATTAGGAAAAGGGTTCATCTACCACAATAGGTTTTAGGGGCATGGATGAGTTCTTTCATCTTACAATGAAAAACAAATATTGTGTGAACCTTTTGGCCATTTCAAAGAAATCAAAGAACATATATGGCTAAAAATAACTAGCATCTAGAGAACAACTGCTGAAAGAAAGTTGAAGGAAAATCAAAGGAGAAAGATCATGAAAAAGAAAGTTCAAACATTTTCAAGCTTACTGTTGAAGATTACAGCAGATGAAGAAGAATCATGTATGAAATAGTTGAAAGAATATGTAGATATAATAGAAACTCATCACAAAGTGAAAGAAGAACTCAAAGGAAAGATACAGTAGAATTCATAGATTGATAGAAGAAAAGATAAGCTAGCATATAAATAAAAGGGATACTACTGGAGAAACTTGAAAATCTGAAGGAGTTATTGACAGAAGCAACATAAATTTCAAAGAAACTATTTGAGAATGGAGATACAATAATTGAGGAATCATAAATAGCTATACACGTGCATTTAATGCAAAAACTTATTCAAGCTACAATTGATATACTAGATACACCATAAAAAAATAATAAGAGTCAAAGGACATATCAGCGATATAGATAATCTGAAAAAGAAATGGAATACAATATTGTTGGATATTCAGAACAAGAAAAGAACCATTCAAGCAATGTCATAAACAAGTTGACACCCAAAGGACATAGTTTTGTTTTTGCCTTTGGCATTTCTATTAAAGGGGGGAAGTATTGTAAAAGGAGAAGTATTGTATAGGTGAGAAGTATTACAAAGGAGATAAGTATTGTCTAAAGGGGAGAAATAATATAATTAGAGAAGGATACTGAATGAAGAAGTAATAGAAAGATTTTGTAGAAAGTGCAAAGGTAAAAAAGAAGGTTTTTTCATAGATAAGAAATGTTTTTCCATCAATGCCAAAGGGGGAGATTGTTAGTTGACAAAATCCTCTACAAGAAATTAAAAGGAAATCAATGATAATTTTGATCAGATTGTCATTGCTAGAAAATAACATAAAGGAAAGACATGTAGACAGAGATTATCGGAAAGTATTATTAGAAATAGGAAGCATTATCAACATAAAGGAAATGTAATCAGAAAAGGTTATCAAAAAGTGTTATTGGTGAAAGAAATAAAAGATTACAAATGAGGATGACATAAAATTAGAAAAATAGTTTATAGAAGATTGAGAAACCCTAACCAAGGCACACAACTATAAGAGGAGATCCAAGGTAAAGGTTCTAGACATGATTCTAAGAAATGGATCCAGATGTGAATAGATATACATAGATACAAATCAAAGAATGCAGATAGAAGTGAAGAGTTGTGTTATCGACAAAGATCATAGAGTAGATAAGAGCAGAAGAAGAGAAAACCAAGATCTGACAAGCTTTAGGGGAAAACATTTACGGGTCAAATTTCTTATTGATTTATTCCTAATAGTTTAACAAGAAGATTGTGAAATCCCTTAACTAGGTAGTCTCTAACCTAACTTAGAAGTTCTATTAAGTAACTTATTGTAAATCCTTTAACAAGGTGAACACTATATAAGTGGGATAAAATCTCTTAACCGAGTATTCTTCACTAGAACTTTCAATACTTTTAATAGGATATTAGACATTCCTAATAGGGTGAAGTCATTCAAAAGATGACACTCGTGTAAGCTCTAAATCGGGCACCTTATTATCCCCACCATATTTTTTCACTCTAACCAAGGGTATTTTGTGACACCAAAATATTATGTTAAGTGTTTGAATGTTTATGTGTTATATGTTTAATTTGTATGTAATCATTTATATCAGTTAGACATTACATCAACTATTGGTAATTTAAACAAAGGAGTTATTAGTATATTTAATTTACTAGCAATTGGTTTATGATTAGATTGTTGAATTAGTTTGAAATCTTTGTGGTACTAATTCACCCCCCCACCCTCTCAGTAACCTACCAATAACTTTCCAACACAAAATGCTAGATCTTGAAGAGGAAATGCTCACAAAGAATCCTTGAAACTTGAATGCTTGAATACTCAAACTTGCTTGTGAGATTGTTGGCTCTCTAATGTATGTCAATGGATGTAAATGGATGTTAATGGATGTTAAAATGAGGTTCCCAGGCTTCCGTTTATACTACTTTCTGGGTGGGAAAATAAAGCAAGTTGACAGGGTCACCTGATTTCGCAATTTAATTCTCTGAGATAACAGTGGCCCCAAGATTTAAAATCCCAAGGG
This sequence comes from Chamaecyparis obtusa, assembly GCA_027943335.1. Classification (NCBI taxonomy): domain Eukaryota; kingdom Viridiplantae; phylum Streptophyta; class Pinopsida; order Cupressales; family Cupressaceae; genus Chamaecyparis; species Chamaecyparis obtusa. The sequence goes on from BSBK01002370.1 coordinate 514,487, forward strand.
AACAAGTCAACCTGGTTGTAGGTCGACCTGACCGACTTATTCTGGAATAGGTTGACCTAGTTGACCTATTGCAAAATAGACTTGTTTGAGGGTTCACCCACAAGGAGCCATCCTTGAGGTCTCAGAGATTGCACGGTTGAAAGTGCAAGATATGGGACAGAACAGGAGGAAAGGGGGATTGAGCACAAATCCATCCATGGTCCATAAAGTCAGTAAAGGATGGGAAAAAAAAGGTCTTAAATAATGAGTGCGTTCATTTTAAGACGATAAAATTTATTTTAAGTTATCACTTGTAAATGATTCTAACACTCATGGTCTATGACACCAACACACAAAGTAGACAATAATGCATCAGAGAAAAGGAGGGGGACCTTGGGGCATTAGTGCACAAAGAATGACACTAGAAATCATTATCCCACATAAGCTTCTTAAATCTAGTTAGAGATCATTGGAACCTTCTCTCGTCAATATGTACATCCATTTATACTTTTAAACTAAACATTCTCTTTCTAATTTCTTTTGTAAGTACAGTGGTATATAATGCTCTATTCCATAATAGATTTCGTTGAAGATGTAGTCACCCAAAATTCAATATTTTCAATAAACATACAAGAAATATCAAATATAAGAAAGCAATGTGATTCTATCAAAGAATGTACTTCAAAGATGATCAAACACTGAGCACAAAGGGAACTCTTTTGTTACATATAGTAAAGTGAGGCATAAGATTGCAAAAGACTATGAAAAGTGTCTTAGTCTTATGTTCCAAGACATAAATTGATAGCTATCTCACATGAACCTTAAGTAAACTTGAATAACTAGCTTGAAGAGAACCTAGCTAATGAATCTATTAGATAAAACATCTCATTCACACCAACAATTTTAATTTCATTTTCTAATTTATAATACAACCTCATCTCTATATTTTTTTTAGTTATGTAAAATTTAAAACATATCAAACAATTTTATTAGGATTATTACATTATATTTTGGATAACAAACAAAATCATAATATAAGTAAAAGTAAATTAAAAATAAGTAACTATTGATTTCTATATTTTAATTATGATAAACACTTTTCACCGAAACTATCCAAAAAAAGACCAAACCCATATAAAAAATAAAAAACACAAACCCTAAACCAGCCAAAAACAAAAGTAAACACCCACAAAAAAAAACAGACACAAGCCACGAAATTCCTACTCTATGCAAACCCCTTCGATTTCTATGGTGCACAATGTAAACGCGAACCATAAAAAGTATCATACTTTTGTGAAACATACGATCGGCTTACGCACTCTGAGCACTGCCATCGTTGGCTTTCAAAACTCAGAATCAATTAAAATTCGAATATGAATATGATTTGGTAAAAAGTTTTATAATGCCACTGCCATTAACTTCTAAGATTCGTATTGAACAGGTTAAGAAAAACCAATCAAACAGATTTTGACACTTGATCAAACAATAGAAAATTTCATCTTTCTTGCCATTGGCAGGGCAAGAATCTTGTAACAGATATCACAATCTGAATTGCCCAACTACATTTCAGTGGAAATGCCATCTCATCCACTGGCTTTACATATTGGAGTTTTGGGTTGATATGTATTGAATATATATCCAATGAAAACATATTGGAGCTTTGGGTTGATATGTATTGAATATATATCCAATGAAAACATATATATGTGCCTGACAAGACAAGCTAAACAAAATGCCATTATCAAGGCAAAGAAGCCATGAAAAGCAGAGAAAAAGGTGGTGAAACTGTGCAGTGAATGAGACGGCCTTCTTGGAAGGTGGAGAAGCTCTTAAGGAAATTGTTTGTTAACTTGTCAATTCAAAGTACTTTGCATTTTGATAATGCGAGCCCTGCAACTGTCACAAGGATTCCCTGATCACTTTGTTTTTTTCTCATTGGATTCGCTTTTTTATGGTACCACTTTATTAAAATGAAAGAAAGTATAACCTTGACAAAGTACATTCAACCAACTTCACCTCGAATACCCAGCTGGTGGCAAGCATCATTCAATATTATTATCTTTGGAATTTATGTATATATGTTAAAGTATAGGTTATAAAGATAAAATTATTAAATAGATTGTTGGCTTCTTTTTTGTTTCTTATAAATTATTTTTAGTTGCTCTTTATTCCTCGACTTTAGATTCTTAAATTTAAGTTGAAAGAAATATGGAATAACAGATAGAAGGGCATAGTTTATTTAGAGGTTGATGTGATTTTATTGTTTTGATGCCATTGTGATGATCATAAAGGAGGAATCTAAAGTATGTGTTATATTTTGTCTTTTTAGTAATATGAACAATGTGTTAGGAAGACAAATTTGTGTATTCTTAATTGTTCTAGTGCACTAGAGTTGTATAATTATTCTCTTATTCTTCTACCATATCAACATCTTTTATTGTATGAAATAATTGCTTGTGGCTTTTAAATTCATTTACCTACAATACAAATTAGTATCTAAATGTATTGGCATTACAAACACCTAGGGCTTCTTCTGAGAAGGTTAAACATAAGAAAAATATTTAAAACAATCAAATCACACAAATATTTGACAAGATGATAGAAAATATGTATTATGAAATGTAAAGTGTAAATGTTTGGTGAAATGTGAGTATGACCATAAAAAAGTATAGTAACAACCCTTCTATTATGCTTCTTTAAAAAAAAAAAAAAATAATCAAAATGTGATGGAGACTTATATTTTATTATCTTATAACTAGTTTAGGGGACTCCTCGGAGAAAGAACTAGAAAAAAAACTCTGATTCATAGTCCATGTACAAAATGTGATCAAAGTAACCCGATTGCCTTCCTTCACCAGCGTTGTCTTCTCTCTCTATCCTTTCCCGACAGATATGCTATCTTTTCTTATGGAAAGAGAAGTGGAGACCATGACACCTGCCATCAATTGTTAATAGTCATTGGATGAACTTCAGATCAAGGGCCCGTAGAGCTTTTCAAGCCAATTTGAGAAAGGACCTCCTTTTGGAAGGGATCTCCAGAAAGAGGACACGTGTTCAGAATGGGACCCTCAGCATTCGTCACCAACTAACAAACATGGGGATCTTCAAAAAGAGCACTTATTAAATTAAACCAACTACCTTCCTTCGCCCGCGGAGTCTTCTCTCTCTATCCTTTTCCAGTGGACATGTTGCCTTTTCTTAGGGAAAAATTAGTGGGGACCACGACACCCATCATCAACTACTAACAATCGTTGGATGAACTTCAAATCAATGGCCCACACATATTTTCAGGCCGATTTGATAAAGGACCTCCTCCTTTTGGAAAGGATATCTGGAAAGGGGATGCGTATCTAGAATGGGGCCCTCAAAGTTTGTCACCAACTAACAAACACCACAAGATGAAACATGAGATCTATGAGATCTACGACCCACAATGCATTCAGGCTAAATTTTGAAAACACCTTCTCCTTTGATAATGTGTAGCAAAATGAAGAGATGTCTTGCTATTAAGTAAGGGTTGAAATCAAAATATCCTAGAAATCCACAATGGCAAGAACCAGCTGCACATGTTGACATCACATTTCATCAAGCAATTTGGGATCAAAACTTACTAGCAGCCACCTCACATAAGGCCATATTTGTCATGTCCCACCTAAATACCTAAACATGTCAAAATTGGATGGTAAGAGACCTACGAACCACAAGCCATATCTTTGCCCATATCACTTCTTCAAAACCATGTCCCAATCCAGAGCTCCACCACTGGCAAGATCATCTCCAAATTGGTCGGTAGTAGATGCATAATCAATTGGAGGCCTGGAAATGAGGTCTGGAACTAAACGAGTTCTCACTTTTGGCAATTGACGATAAAAATAATAAAGCAACTGAATATTTCAAGTAAATCACACTTTTAGTAGGATGCCAAACCAGTTGAATCCTTCCTCAAAGATAACCCTAGTAATGCGAGAAAAATAATCTATTATGCAAGTCTTAATGCCTATTACTAGTACTTATTTCAATAAACTAGTTTTATGTACTCTCACTTTATCTTTGTTTGTGTGTGTCATTTATCTTTTAAATTATTATTGTAGTGCCTCACATGTTTTCTTCTTACATCACATACTTATGGATGTAGCTTCATCTTTATGCTAATGGTGGTACCTCTATGCAATTAGATGATAACTCTTTTGTGGTTCCTTTGTTTGGCTTTGGATGCCTCGGTGTGGCTCTACGTGACTGATGGTGCTTATTTTATGTTGGATGGTTATACGTTTATATTCAATAATCATGTTGGAACCAAGAGGCATAGGTGCCTTCTTTTCAATTGATATTATGTTGTTGTGTTGATAAGTTGCTTATTTTCTTGTGCATGGTTGAGAGAGCCATTGTGCTATAGTTGGTTTCAACCCTAGTTTTCCCCTGGATGATGAACCTTTTGAGACTAATATTGTGGGTTATTTGGACTTACTAAGTTCTTGGTCATTTGGATCCAATCCTAACTCTTTTATGTGGTTATATGACTATTCTCATGTTAAGATTGCATATTGGCATTGTGAGATGCACCTGGTTACAATCCATTTTTTCGAACTCCTACTAATATCTTTGTTGTCTTAGTTAATATATTATTCCTATATTTTCAGTGGTGATCATATTTGCATAATGTCACATGATGATATCTAGTATAATTTATATCTGATCCATATTTTGTATATGTTTATTATTAGATGTTAGTGTTGATTCACTAATGTATGTACCAATGGTCACTAGAAGGTATTGTGCTTAGCCATGTTTGATTATTTTTTTATTCTAAGTTTTATTTGATACATGAACCAAATTTCATAAAATATTATTTAATGCTTTAATTTAAATAAAATGAGTAATTATGACATTTATTAAGGATTAAACATGCAAGGAATGGTTTCATAACATTCAAATACATAAGACTGATTACATCGCTAAAATGTTATTTCATTAGTTTTATTTCTTTATTATTATATATACTCTTTGACTATTTATATGTGAGAAGCTATACTAGGTGTGCACATGTTTAAGTGAATAGGTACTGGACATCGACTCCACCAAGTTCCATGGGTCTAAGTGTTTCTTTATCTCTCATAGTGGCATAAGAGATAGTTACAATAGCTGTCTGTCATGATTAGACAATATATTCTTTGTATGGATGATGTATCTATAATTACAATAGTATACCTTTTATTACTACTTGGATACGGTTCATATTTCATTTGTTTAATTTATAAAACACCATTGAACTGCATATGCATAGTTTGGTATCTACAGTTGGTTCTGGTTGAGTTAATTGAGTTAAAATTGATTTAAATGGTGATTTAAATATTTGATTAGCTATTTAATATTTCTGGTAATTTTTTCATAGCGTAATTATATTTAATTAGAATTAAGTTAATTTAATCCATGTTCAGTTTGGGGTATATAATTTATTTTCTATTTATTGATTTAAATGATTTTAATTTAGCCCTTTTTTTTCTTTGAGTGAAAAAGTGACTTCTTTAATATCAAAAAGACTTCGTTTATTCACTCAAATTTTAGAATTGAGTTTTTTTCTCTCAAAACCATCTTGTTAAGAATTTTGTATTTTCTTTTTTAAGAAAAACTTGGGCATCAGGATTTTATAGGTAAAGGCTAGTTAGATTCATGGGGTATGTGTAGGATCATAATATGCCAAAAAGTGGCAATGTAAAAATTACCTTTTCACCTATCCAAAAATGTTAAATCGTGTGTTAAATTTTTTGGTAGGCTTGGGTATCAATACACCAGCCAAAGGAAACACTAAGCCCCAAAGGGTATTGGTATGCGATAGATATCAAATATCAGATACATATCAGATATGCGACATGCAATGCATCATACAATTGATACTATATAATAATGTAATATTATGAATATTTGATTATAATATATAATAATAAAATATTATATTATTATATTATTTAATATTCTCTCCCTCTATATATATCATATTCTCTTATACTATAATATTTTAATATTTTAATATTATATTATAATACATTACAATATATTATAATATATTATAATATATTATAGTATATTAAATTATAGATTATACTATAATATTTTATTTTATTTTATTTTTGATTGGTAAAAGGCTAAAGCTAGAATTTTATTAATATTAAAATTATTTTTACAAAATAACCCTGCTCGTTGCGGGTGCTGGTAGGAAAGAGCGGGGTCGAGAAAACCTCCAGCCATGCCTGGGACAAAAGTCCTGTTACTAATACAAAAATATATGTGGGCATCCCCACAACTTGAGCTTTGTCAAGATTTGTTACATACATAGGTCCATGCGCATACCCACTACCTTAAAAAAGTTTCCAATTTACATGCTACATTTAAGTCTCAATGACTGTGGGTGTGTACAATTTGATTAAACCTTTGAAATATCATCCTTCAATCCTATACCTTCAGAGCAAGCTTGTACTTGGCACCAAATTGGGTTTTTCCCCCTGAAATACAAGACAATTTCCTCTACATCCAATGGTTAAATATCAAAGTATCATTTTAAAAATAAAACTTACCTTAGGTAGTGTTACCTTACTCCGAATGTACCGCCAATAGAATATCATGGTTAAAGTATAAAGGCATAAATAATCATCCCAAATTAGCTACATAGGAATGAGATTCACAATGGTAAATGAAGTACAATTATTTATGTAATTTATTCAATAACAGAGAGATTAACTATCATTTAATGCATAAAAATAAAATAAATAAATAAATAGATAAATCATTATGTCATTAAGAAATTTCTCATTTGATAATGACCTAATGTTAGAGAAACAAAAACAACCTCTAGTTTAGAAATCAATCTACAACTACATCATGGCTATTGATAATGACCTGCATTTTAATTCTATCATCCATTTCTTATAAAGAAAAATACAAGGACCCATATGAAAAAAGGCAGCAGCAGAAAGAGACCATAGATTCTCAATTAAAGTGTCTTAGCATTTATGACTAAGGTCCCCTTATCATTTGGTTTAAGGGACGTTAATCATATAATATTTGATATAGTAGAAAGGGAATCAAATGATTCCCTTAGTACTACAACTAAATATTTGTCTAGTGATAAGGAGATGCAATGCGAGCAACTTTCTTTTAAAATTATCAGTTTACATAAAAGTTCAGATAAGAGCAGATACCATGAATTATACTATAATATTATTATTATATATTATAAAATTTATTATAACTTGATATATATTTTGTTTGGTTCCCACGTCTATGTATATGATATCTAATAGAAATTGGATGCCTAATACATGAGACTATTTATCTCAAACAACAAGCCACAACTATCATTTTCGATAGAAATTTTCCATTTTGAAGGGCCTCTACATCGTTTATCTAATCTGTATCGTGTATCAGATATTACCCAGTCATTTTTATTTGTAAATTTATCAAAGGTAAGTGGTTTTTTGGTTTTTAATCCTTTTTTGTGAGTTTTTTATTTGAATTTTTAGTTTTTGGTTAAATGTGGGGTTTCTTTAATTGAAATTATTTCTTGTTTGAAATTAATTTTAATTGTTTGAAATTAATTTTAATTATATACATTTATAATTTAATCAAGCATGGCAGATGCAAATGAACCTAAAAACCCTCTGCCATAAAACAATGAGCCTCAAAACCATCCAATGCAAAACAATGAGCCTCAAAACCCTCATCTACAAAACAATGAGCCTCAAAGCTATCCCCCACCAAATAATGAGCCTCAAAATCCACCCCATCAAGACAAGGAGCCTAAAGACCCTCCAGTTGGGAACCATCAACCTATAGAGGACCTCATAAGCGATGATTTGAATCACTTGAGGGGCATTCAAAATCTCTATGGTAATATACCTAGATGTTACTTCACATGTTGACCACAACAAACACCAAAATTGAAAATATGGAGATGCTTAAAGTGTAGCATAATGCTGCACTTCATTGGTGAGAGGCCATGCATGCCCAATTTTATGATGGGCATGATTATGATGGAGTGAAGGCCCTTTATATCTAAAATGAGACAATAGTTTTTCTATTTGTAAATCCAAAAACTGGAATAAAATGAGATCCAAAAAAGCCAAAATCATCCATCAAATGGTGCATGAATGATGTTATGCAGTAGAAATTATGGGATCCTCGGTGGATGGTTTTTGATATACCACCCCACAACAATACAGAGGTCCCTTTTTATTTTATTAAAAAACTATATGATGAATTTGTGCTTGGAAGGAAAGTTATTTTTTTTAGCATGAGATCAAACATGGGCATAGGCAAAGGTACTCCTCGGGATAGGCTAGGGGCACATCGAGTAAAAGAAGGCCCTTATGCCCCCCATCCTAATATTACACCACCTCCTTCAATGCAACATCTATAAATTATTGCAAAGGCTGGCTCGCAGACCATTAGGGCCAATCATGCATCTTGATAAAGTATTTGGTTAGGCACACTACTTTATTATTGTAGACCCATGTTGATGATGTTGGTACTTCGACATCCTCTTCGGGTGCACATGTTTGTGTGCCTCATACTTTCATTATGTGCAAGCATTTATGCTTGGGTCCCCTTGACGAGTCTTTGGATGCATTCACATTTGAGATGGGTGATGAACCAGATGTCACCATAGAGATAGGAGTGTCTCATGGAGAGACCTCTCATGGGAGAGATGAAGAACCATGGGCAATATGGACTCCTCATGTTGCGTTAAGACTAAACATTTAATGTCATAGAACATATTTAATTTTAGATTAATATTGTTAGTAGATAACTTATAATGACTACACACTTATGTTTATATATATGTTATGGATTTATGTTCAGTTGATGAAAGAGGAGGAGATGAGAGAGTGGAGGGTGTCATGATCTCAACCATTTTATTTGGCCTTGACAACTCTATAGTATATGTTTTTACACTCATTACATTACTTTTTTTTATTAGTATACATGTTTTATCATAAAAATTAACATAATTAAAATCATATACTAATTAATATTTTCATCTTTTTTTACTCTTGTAGGTTTCAAGTACTACTAGTGTGTGGAAATGTGAGGGGATTGTAGCAACAGATGTTGACAAGGGGAAGGTAATTAAGTGTTTTAGAATGATTATGCACACATACTTGTCACTTGTATGTACTAATGTTTATTTTACATGATTTATTGTATAGAGCGTAATTTATGATGATGTCCCTACACAGGTTTGCGAGCCCATGCTCTCAAGAATTTCATTTGGCCATGATAGCCCCATAGTACATATATTTCTATATTTAGTTGTTTATATTTTTTTATCAACTATACATTATTGTTAATTACATTGTGAAATTATTGTAAGCACATATTAACTAAGATTTTATATTATTTGAATCTTGTAGGTAACACCTAGTGTGAGAGAGGTATGATGCCAAGGATTTGTATCCTTGTTGATGCAACTGACATTACTAGAAGAAGGTTTACCAGAGGTAAGTTTTTATTTTAATTCAAGTGTTTTCTAAATTTATTTTTCTATCAAGGATAAATTTATAGGATAACTCGTATCAATTTCATGGTTGCAAACCTATATAGGAAGGAATTGGCACTGGTAGCTTGGTGTCCATGTTAGGACTCCTAAGCACATGAGGAGATGTATATTTGAGGGGTATGAGTATTAAATTTTAAATTGCAATTAAATTATTCTTCAATTTGAATTTTAATGTTAATTTGATATATGTGCAAATCATATAAATTAAGAAATCTAAATTGTGGTTTCAATTTTTTGTTTGTGCAAGATCCATCAAAGCCAAAGAGTACTTTGAAGAGGTTGCACTTTGATTATCCACTAGTAGCATAGGATGTCATACAAACATTTTTAGTTGTAGATATTTTGAGATGCCATATGACACATTTTGAGATGGCATACACCAATTTGATAAATTTGATATTCACACCATATTTGTATATCCAGAGATACATACTTTTATAAAATAATTTCATATATATAGAACACATGTTTATTTTTAATAGTTATCTCTTGTTATGTGTGGTATGTATGTACTATTTATGTTTATGGAATCATTGCATATGTTTTAGTATGGAATTTTCATGGTTACTATGTTTCAATAATTTTTGTTGTATTTTGAAATATTTTTTTTGTTTCCATAATATAAATGATTTTTTATGATAAAATGTTCAGATCAATCCAATAAAGTCTATGAAAATAATGGATACTTAAACCATTAGAACTTCATTTAATAGAAAGGTGCAAGTTAGCCCAAATCTCTATGTGTTCTTCATGGGCATAAATTGCCACCACCAACACATCTATTTGGGAAGGTATACCCAAGGAATGGCCCATTTTTCACTCCCCACTTGTTGGAATGCTTGACAACATATCGTATCAACAATGTCCCTTAATTGTGCTAATTGGTCAAAGTAGGTCAAAGTTGTTGGGAGTCATCAAAAGGGTCAATAATGATTGAATTTATTTTATTATGTCATATTGAACATTTTTTCAAGGTTTGAGGTCAATATAAGGTCATTTGGATGTAAAATGTAAAATTTACAAAAAGTTGCTTGATAAATTTTGCAACTTTCCAACAAGTTGTCAAATTTAGTCCTAAACGATTGAACCATTGAGAAATTCTCAAACTTTGGATTCTAATAGTATTTTGAATGTTTTCTTAGATGCATTTTGTTCTAAACTATTTGGTTGCATCTAAGAAAAGTTATGGGATGCCCTAGGTAGACTTCTCTATCAATGTTTACTCTCTATCACAGTTTGGTGTAATGTTTTGACCAATATCTAACATGTTTGTAGTGGTCTATGGCTACATGAAATTGAATAGATATGTAAAGAATTTAAATTCTGTATTATATGGAAATAATTTTAAAATGGTTTGAACCTCTGATTTGTGGAGAGCACCGGTTTACTTATGTTTTTTTGGTTCTCGATACAACAATACAATTTATTTTAGAGCCATCGGATACAAACAAACTTTATATAATATTTATATATGTTGTAAAAGGCCAAAAATGGTATTCAAAAAAGTGATTAAATTTTAGGTTTGATTTTTCTATGGGAAATTATGATGAAAATTCCAAGTTCTTTGTTCTAAAGAAGACCATGGTTGAACCATAACAGTCCAATTTTGAATCAAGTGTTCCAAAGTAACCATATGATCAAATTGGATATGTTTTGTTTCTTCCAAAAGGGTCTCTCAAAACATAGTTTTCTTTTGGAGTTCTACTCTAGATCAAAAGATATGTTCAAATTTTTCTTTTTGCAGGGATACTATAATCTAGGCCTAATTGTGTGGAGAATTTAGTAGTTAGATTAACCTGAAGTTTTGGTGGGTATTGATTGTCTATCATGTTATTTTTACTTGATCTAAGATGTTTTCATTACTAATGCAGAAATTATAAATCCCTGAATCAAATTTTGTCTTTGTAGTCATTAAGGGATATTGTTATTGTGAAGGAAAACTTGGATTTTTTATGAAGTGAATCCCTACCCTCCACATCAAAATACCACCACCAAAATGTCTAATTGGGTGGATATACCCAATGTGTGGCCCATTTTTGGCTCTCCACTCACCAAAACGCTTGTCGACATACCCTACTAATAGTGTCCCTTAGGTGCGCTAAGTGTACAAAACTGATGAACTTTGGCAAGATATTTATCTCAATCCAGGGAACCTTCATATGATATTTATGACGATATAAGATCATGAGATTACCCTATACAATAATCTATCTCATATTTTTAAGACTCAAAGTGGTTTTTCTAGGGCAACGATTTGTAAGTTGATACAAAAATTGTCAAAGACATTCAATCCAAAGGTGAAAGGTAGCCCAAATATCTATATGTTCTTCGTGGGAATGAAATTCCACCACCAACACATATATTTTGGAGGGTATAATTAAGGCATGGCCCACTTGTGGCTCCCCACTTGCCAAAATGCTCACCAACCTACCCTATGGGTAGTGTCCCTTAGGTCCGCTAAGTGCACAAAAGTGACAAACTTTGGTAGGGTATTTATCTCAATCTAGGGAAATTTCTTATGATCTATCTAAAGCTGTAAGATTTTGAGAGGCTCCTCTACAATATTCAATCTTAGTCCTTGAAGACTCCAAGTGGATTTTTTAAGGCAGCAATTTTTCTATTGATGTAAAAACCATCAAAGGAATTCAATAAAAAGGTGCAAGGTAGCCCAAATATTTGTGCATTCTACATGGGCATGAACCACCACCACCAACACATCTAGTTGGGTGGGTATACTCAATGCATGGCCCATTTTTAGGTCCCCACTTCTTGGAATGCTCACCGACCTAGCCTAACAGTAATGTCCCTTACGTGCACCAAGTGCACAAAAGTGACAAACTTTTGTAGGGTATTTATCTTAATCCATGGAACCTACATATAATCTATCTTAAGCTATAGGATCATGAGAGACCCCTCTATAATAATCTATCTTAGTTTTTGAAGACTCTAAGTGGTTTTTCTAGTGTAATAATTTTTTAGTTGATGCAAAAATCCTTAGACGCATTCAATAAAAAGATGCAAGCTAGCCCAAATCTTTGTGCCTTCTTTGTGGGCATAAATTGACACCACTAATACATCCAATTAGGTGGGTATACTCAAGGAATGGCCTATTTTTGGCTCCCCACTTTTTGGAACACTAGTCAACCTACCCTACCAATAGTGTCCCTTAGGTGTATTTTGTGCACAAAAATGATAAAATTTAGCAAGGTATTTCTCTCAATTCAAGGCACATGCATATGACCCTTCTAAAGCTATAGGAACATAAGAGGCCCCTCTACAATACTATATCTCATTTTTTTAAGACTCCAAGTGGTGTTCCTATGGCAGTGATTTTTCAGTTGATACAAAAATTGTTAGAGGCATTCAATAGAAAGGTGCGAGGTAGCCCAAATCTCTATGTGTTCTTTATGAGAATAAACTGCCACCACCAAAATTTTTGGTCAGGTGTGTATACTCAAGGCATGGACCATTTTTGGCTCTCCACTTGTTGGAATGTTCATTGACCAACCCTATTAGTAGTGTCCCTTAGGTGCACTAAGTGCACAAAAGTGATAAACTTTGGCAAGGTATTTATCTCAATCCAAGGCACCTACATATTATATGTTTAAAGTTGTAGGATCATGAGAGGCCCATCTAAAATATGATAACCTAAAAGTGATTGAATATCTTGATTGAAAGAATGGAAAAGTGAAAGACAATGATTAATGATCACCGAGCTACTAAAGTGATATGTAAGACAATTAAATCAGTCAATGTATTGTCATTGATGTCAACCAATTTTGACTATACTAATCATGATGGTTACAAACATCCGAAGAAGGAAAATGATCAAGGAATGAGATATCTACATGAAGATGAGATGGATATAAAAGATATGGCTATGGTATACATTGGGTAGCTTATTGATGAGTCTATGGCATCATGTTATTGACTTGATTATATTACATATTTTTTATGTATTGAAGATCAAAACTGAACAAGTTTATGTGGTCGATAAGTGAAGATTTATGTATACACCAAGGTAGTGTAGTGTATACCAATTATAGTATTAATTGAGTAGGTAATCACTGACACATTCTATTATTGACCAAGAGAAAGAAACAATTAAATTTTATAATAGCCGATTGAATTGATGAGCTGGACAATTTCTTAGGATTCTGAGGTAGAAGATAAAGTTTGTTATGATGATCTAATGGCTGAAAAATTCAAGAATGATTGGATGAAGGAGAATGAAACATGTTATTGACAAAACTCTCGAGAAAGGGTAAAGCGGAAAAATGAACAATGAAGATTAAGAGGCAAAATCAACTGATGAAAAGAAAATGGTTTATGTTGTATATTTAAGGAGACACAAGATTCATTATTGAGTCTAGGATTTTTTATAGAATAGGAGAATTTGCATGAAAAGGATTACTTTCATGCACCACTGATCAAATTGGTTGAAGCCGGAACTGAGTTAAACTATAGACATTACTGAGCATCACAGAAGCATACACCGAGTGGAATAAAGTTAGAGGACATGAAGGATTGAACTGATTATTGAGCAGAGGAGGTATTTTGAGCTTAGCATAGATCTAAAAATCTACAAATCATAGTTGTATTTGAATCAGATCATTATTGTATTAGTTAACCATTGTTACAGATAAATCTCTTAACCAAGTGGGACTTAACAGTCTTTTTGTATTTCAATATGACATTCAATGAATGTTGATTGTTTTATTTTTGACCCCATAGTGAATGCTAGTCAAAGGAGAATTGTTAGTAACCAGGTCACACCTTACATTGTGTTTTGTAACCTTTAACAGGGTTGGCTCCTAACCGAGCTCACTTTAGAAGAGTGAATTATTTTGGGTTACCAGTTGTTGGTTCCTGGATAGGATTTTACACTCCATGAGATACTAGTATGCTTATTACTGATGTTAAGGAGAGGTTAATTCCAAATATGGGAAATCTATAAGCAACTGGACCAACTATAGGGACAAGACTGCCCTCTTCACTTCTGGCTCTACAAAACCAAGGCGGGTACACCCGATCCAATAGTTTTAACTCTGTTCTTTACCTAATACTGGATCTTACAACAAATGACAGTGAGAAAGTACTAAGTAACAACCTATTACTCATTGACTCTCCATCACTGGGTAGAACAACTGATAAAGTAAATAAAATGTAAAAGACTAGTAATGATTACATGATTTCTTGTAGAATGTAAATAATCATGCCAAACTTGCATCAGTAGAGGAGATACTAATTCATGATCAGTGCCTTATCCATTGGGCAATATACCTGAAATAGATACAAAATACAAGAAAATAGATTCCAAGCCATAAACACAACAAACCAGATTCATACACTACTTACAAACATCCTTCTTAATTGAACCAAATGAATTTATGTTTCACTCAGAGACTTTTAACCTGATCCTAGATCAATGTTGAAAGATAAAACATATACACAAGTAAAACCCTGTGCAAAGAGTCAGAAAACTCAAAACCCAAGAAACACAACTAAAGGAGAGATCTGAAAACTGAAAAACTACCTTAAGTATGAGGACTCAAGTTCCTGTATTACAAACAATTTCAGAATACAACACCTAGACAATATGCAAAGGATACAAAAGGTTTTTTCACTGTATTAACACAACTTAGCAAAACATATTACAATCTGGACTGAGGATACACACTTAGCTTTTTAGCTTCCTGTGTCAAGAATTTCTAGCCAGCCCTTCTAAATGATCATAAAATTCCTTTTATCGAGACAAGGATACAACAAAAATATCATTTAGGGCACTTTTAGGGCAACACAGTCAACCCTAAGACTCACAAAAATATCTCAGACAAATCTGATATGAATTACATTCTAGAAACTTCCTTGACAAAAATTTGCATCTTTACCCAAAATTAACCTCAAAATTACACAGTCCATTACTAGTCTCACCAACTTTGTCTAATCTAATTTTTAGCACTGCCATTGGAAAGCTCATTTCGTAGCATTTCCAAAAACATATAATACATGTATATTTGGGTAAAAAATAAGACCTGACCATCATTTTTCACGAACAACCTTTATTATCTAAATTTTTGAATTTCCTCATATAGTCAAACTTTACAATTTCGAATTTAAATATTTCCTATAGACCTCAAATTTCATGGTGGGCCCACATGCCACTTGGCATCACCTGATTCATCTACTGGTCCACCTCATTTGCCATGTCACACCTCTGCCACATGTCACTCTCCAGTTGGCTAGCCACGCTGACTGTGCATCCACTCAACAGCACACCTTGGGACACGTGTCAACTTCTCACCATTTTGCCATGGTAACCAATGAGCAACTTTCATCCTCAGAATAATGATGACTATCAGATCGGCATGCATCCCAAGGCAGTCG
The DNA here is from genome assembly GCA_027943335.1 of Chamaecyparis obtusa. NCBI lineage: Eukaryota > Viridiplantae > Streptophyta > Pinopsida > Cupressales > Cupressaceae > Chamaecyparis > Chamaecyparis obtusa. The sequence continues at coordinate 530,406 of BSBK01002370.1, forward strand.
ACCATCTATGCAAGCTCTATTTCATCAGCACCCTGTCACCACCCTCCGCCAAGTGTCACATCCTGATTGGCTCACAGATCCACCTAGGCACCAAACTGCATCACTTGGGCTACGTCATCAGGTGACAGGTGTCACCATCTTGCTATACCACTATGATAATTGGTGTGCATTTTTATCTTAACGGATAAGCGATGACCATCAATCCATTGGCGTGCATCTTGAGGTACCATCACAAGCGCCTGCAAACCCATCAAAATTTTCTTACTAAACATATGGGGCCCGCCATTCTTGTTAGCATCTAACTATCACCTATCTCAGTTAGCACACATATGAGAAGGCCTTTGACTTGCGTCCAACTCAAGACACTATGACAGTATTTGTTTTTTCTTATAAATCTCCTATTTTTCTCCCGCAGCACCAATGTGGGATTAATCTCCTATCGAATATAACATTATTTATCAAAATATATCCACATTGGGCACCCAACTGGCACACACCCCTAAGCGGGCCCGCAAGGCTTAGACAACAACTCAAGCCTTTCACTCCACTCACTTTACCATCTACCTCAGCACTGTGCTTTATAAACACTGTGAGTACATGCTTCTTGGCACATGTGGGACAAGACCCTAATGCCAAGCTATCACATAACCGCCCTGATGTCTGGTATGATTCCTCTATGACACCTGTAGCAACCCCCAACTGGTATTGTTTGTGTGTTTTGAGGGCTCTCATAATCTCATCCATAGAGAAAACACCAAGCAAGGAACCTATGTGTGGGAAGAACACTTACGTAGGTCATACGTAAGTCTCATAGCCTGCAAAAAATGGAAACATTATGTAACAAACCTGCTCCTTACTTACGCATAGTATTAAGAGGCCTGGATAGCCCCATGGAGGCTCACGCACCCTGCTAAGTTAGGCACACAAGGAACCACCAAATGTGTGCCCAACATACTTCAAAATATACACATGGAAGCTGCCCAAAGTCTTCCTCCCCCTTATGCACCAAGACTAGGAGCTAGGAGCTACGTCCCTCATAGTGGACCTAGTCTACACCAAGAATGCTAACCACATCACACAATGGAAATAGGAACAGCCTACGCAAGGCCCTCATCCTTCCCATGCTGGAAACTTAACCTTGCATTTGATATTTGTTGAGTGTTGAAAACGTACCTCTTCCAATAAAATTCAACGTCCTAGCAACTTCCCATTTAACAATTTTCATAGGCACTGTGCACATATAATGGAGTACGCACATAGTCCTAAGAGAAGGCTCATGGATTATAATTTGTGCATACAAAACTTAGCAAATGCTGAAAGTCTCCAATTCCAAACGGTAGTCTCTTCTATTGTACTGGCATCCATTTATCTCATGTCAATTGCCTTTGGATAGATTGTCTCGCAACTCTAAAACTATGGTGCTTACATTGCTAATGCTAGCTTTGTTCACCTCTTCGTAACACACCCTCTAAAGTATCTTGTTGGCATTTTGCTTCATCCCTATCCCAAGCATATCAGTAGTGCTCATATTGCTTATGTCAGGAAATCTAAACTCCATATAAGAGACCTCAAAATACTTGGGACCTCCTGTTATTTCACCTATGCTCTCCCCTTTATTTCAAACAGTGGCATCTTTTTGCCAAGAGCCTTACACTTCCACTCATTTCTAAAAAGAATAAACTCAATATTCTATGATGTTAACTATGCATCCATATTTGCTAGCTCTAAAAGATTAATATCTAGATCTTAGTAGGTCTGTGATTAATAGGCAAGCGAATAACTTCTTTGAGATCTCCAAAAAGAGAATCCTCACATGCCAAGGATAAACAAATAGAGTGCAATATAAAAGCAAAAATATCATAATGCAAATGCCATAGCGCATGTTCAAACTCCTTTGCTTCAGCAAAAATCATCACGCAGGTCGGGCCCCAAGTGGGTTTGGCCTAAAAAAATTTTGAACTCAAACAACCGGCCCTGAATCCACTTAAAATGACTTGCAATTGCAACCGGATTGCATCAAATCAACCAGACATCTTTTAAAACTCCAGATTTCAATACTTCGCCAGTTGTTAATTTTTAACAAAACACCTCTAGTCGCGTCATTAAAACATCGATCAAATCATAACACTGAACGTTGAAACTTGGTGGAGACGAACCTTGTACCATAGATAATTACCCTGCCAAAGGGATTCACCAAACAATGAACAAAGCAGGAGATTTTAAAGTCTGAAAATACCTGTTCAGAAATGCCAGAAAACCACAAGATGAAAACACTGTCGACAGCTTCGGAAAGAGATGATTCAAAAATACCAAACGATGAGTTGGAGATGAATCACTGGATCTGGAAGAAACCTCATCAACAATGATGGCAACAAAATAATCCTTAATTGAAAATGTTCATCCGATCAAAAGCTATGAATTTCTAAAAATAGCAACTTTACAAAGTTTTCCATTTGTACTTTTCAACATTATTGAAAGCATTTTGTATGACCTGGCAATCCGATCAAATGAAACCTTCACAGTCTAAACCCTGGATATAGATACTCTCTTATACACAAAAAACAAGGCCATAACTAGTTTCATCATACGATCAATTGGCTATCCGAAAATAATCCCCAAATTTGTGCCCTCAGAACACCTTGAACTAAAAATAGTCAAATTCATAGAAACTGGGTTTGGAATCGATTGAGAAAAGTCATCAACCGGATTCGTCATAGTCTGAAATTTATCTTGGAGAATCACTTTCATGTCTACATTATAGAACAACCTTCAATTGTTCTTGATCTCAAACCGGGTGCAAAAGGCAAGATCCCGAAGTGAGCCATTCAGAAATTGAACTATGCACTGTTGGAGAAACTTAACAATTTGCAAACTAAATGGCTCTAGCAAACATGTCAAACGGGCATATGGGGTGCTAAAAATTGGAAAGATGACTCATTCCCATGCCTACAGCATGATGCAACAACTAGAACTTTATGATCAATCTTAGGGCACTTAATGCACTTACCCGAACAGGGCCTCCAACTAAACTGTGCAACTGATCTTCATCAAAATGTTAGAAAGTGCAAACAGAATTAGCTTGGAAAACTGGGCAAACAGATTCATCATAGCCTATAAATTGAAACATAGGAAGTACTTGACCATTGGAAAACACTACAGGAGGATTTTTATCAATTGAGTCACAGGGTCAAAAGTTATAACCAGTCAAACAGGCCCTTCTAGAATTCTGAACAATTACACAAGTGCATAACAACAACAAACTACCAACTTTGAGGGGTTCAAAACCTAATCAAACGGATTTGAAATGACTTGAAAATTGGAACATAGGTTCTTTGATATGCATACTAAACATCCTCAAAGTGGTGGGCCATGAAATTCAACAAGACACAAGATATTCAAATGCAAACAAGGCCTCCTACAACGATTCAACACTTAGGCAAAAATGCAAACTTGGGTGCACCTAAAAATGGCTCCTCCCTAAACATTTCAGACTCTTCAGTTAGGAGCTGGAACCCATTGCATATCGCACATGAAAGGTGTCAAACCTATTCCCCAAGCTGTATCTCATTAAAAAAATCATCAAGCCCACTTCTATATGGTCTTGAACTAGGTCCTTTTTAAACTGCTTTTTGAAGGTCACAAACATTGGCCTAAGAAAATTCTTCGAACAAGGGCCCAAAATTATATGGATTTGTCATAGTACCAACACTGGTCTTAGGTGTTTTTTCCCTTAATAAGGTTTACATGTTAAAAATCTATGTGTTATATGTGTATGATTTGTTGATTTGTTATGTTTCTTTACATATTTCATAACTAGACAGATTGGTGAACACAATATTGAATTTACTGGCAATCTGTAGATAAAAAGAAAGACACAATTGATAACGTACCGAGTTGGTTATTTGATTGAAAATTTTGAATATATACATCTGGGAGATTTGGGATTGTAGGATAACTGGAATTAACTGATTCACTACCACTCTCAGTTATCTAACAATTGGTATCAGAGCATAGAGTGCTTCGAAAGAAAATTTTAAAGGACTTAAGCTAAAGATCACAAGATATATAAGAGAGAGGTACCAAAGCTGAATAAAGATAACTTCTTGACATGGAAAAGCAGAAAGAGATTGCATCTATCTAGAATTGGAGAATCTTCTATAGACTACTTGGATAATGATTACATCCAACCTACTAGACCTTTGACTATTGATCAAATGAGAGATAGACACGAACATAATGTCTCCATGATAGAGATTTTTGTTGCCTTATTAGATGCTGAATTTGAAGATGTCAAGACATGTACTACTACTAAATGAATGTGGGACAAACTTGCACTAGTTCATGGAGGATATGTATATGTGCTAAGGGTAAAATCAGAGAGTCTCAAAGGAAAGTTTTATGACATGAAAATGAAAGAAGGATAAAACATTTCATAGTACAAAAATTGAATTAAGGAGATTGCCAATGCTATCTGAGCAGCGGGAGGTATTATTGAAGAAGACATTGTTGTAAGTAAAATTATTAGAACCTTGCTACCTATTTATGCTATTAGAATATCTGCAATCCATGAAATGAGATTAGCTCTGGGTAATCATCTCACACTTCATAGCCTAATTGGTAACTTGACTACTTTTGAGTTGAATAACTTTGATAACAGTATTGTTCCAAATGTTGATTCTGCATTTATGTCATCCTTGAAAATTGGTAAATCAAGTAGTAAACACATGATAATAAATGAGAGTGATAGTGACAGTGATGAGGATGAACTTGAAGCATTAATGGCTAGAAGGATGCAGAAAGGTAAAGGAAGATACAAAGGGGAATTACCTTTGGTATATTTTCTCTGTAAATAAATCGGTCACATTGCAGCTAGATGTGCTAATTGGAAAGAAGATGACAAAGATAATGACCGATCTGGCGAAAGAAAGTTTGAAAAAAGAGATAATCAAGAACACAGAGGTAACCGATAGTATGACAGAAGGAGAAACTGAGAATACAAAGACAAAGGCAAGAAGGCATGTTACCTTGTTGAAGATGATGATGATGAAACTACCAACACCGATGAAGAAATTGAGGTGGTATTCGTAGCCTTCAAAGAAGATTCAGAAGAAGAAGAAAGGTATGTTGAAATAACACTCATTTCTAAAGTTAGCAAGAATGATACTTAGATTATTGATAGTTCCTGTACACATCATATGACTGGTGATGAAGACAAATTTGAATACCTTGATTATTATAATGGAGGATCTATTAAAATGGGAAATAATACACCTTGTCTAGTAAAATTAAAAGGAAAAGGATCTATCTTGTTGAACAATAAGATCAGATGTGAGAATGTATATTGGGTGAAGGGACTTAACTATAATCTGTTGAGTGTAGCACAACTGAATAAATTAGGTCATTGATTTTCATTTGAGAATAGAAAGGTGAAAATCTATGATGAGACTGGAAATTTGGTCAGTATCGATGAACAATCTAAAGGTAATCTATTTGTTGGTGTAATTAAATATTCCTAATTACACTTTACTTAATCTTACTTAGGTTAATGCATTGCATAGTAGTTAGTGATTGAGACACCTAGGAGTGTGCACCTCATTCAAGCACATGGTGTAGGAGGAATTCCACTTTTGGTGCTAGATCCACCTTTAGTGCTCTTATCACGTTATCATCCTAATCCATTGCACATACTTTATTGCATAATGGAGGATGATCCACATTTGGTGGACATGTGATTACACCTAGCATAGGTAATAGCTTATCAACTCCTTATCTTTCTCTCTTATCGTCTTTCCTATATAAGAAGGCCTATTATGTAATCATTTATTTAATCAATCAAGGTGAATTCATTGGATCAATTCAATATCATCATTGCATTCATATCATCTCTCTTGTGCTTTTCTTTAACATCTACATCCTTGGTTCAATCTTTGCTATTTGCAAATTCTTACATGGTATCAGAGCCATTGGAGCATTTTGATTAGTCAATTTGAAGAGATCTTGATGCAAGCTTTGAAGGTCCAAATCTCATATCTAAGAACCAGCGTGTGATAGAGGCATCTTGGAGCAGATCTGACCTCGCCATTGCTTCCAGGAGGCTATTTCAGTTAAAATCGACTATAAACTCGCCTATATTTGGTGAAAGTCAAAATCGAGGCAAAAAATTTTTACAAATCGGACCGTATGGCCCGATCTCTACCTTTGTGGTACAATTTTTCAAAAGAAAAAAAATATTTTTTTCTTCCTGTAAATTTTTTAGAATCTTCTTATATTCTGCAAAAATTGGACTTAGTACATGCCTTGGAATCTCATTATTCCACAGAGAATATTCTCCATTCATAGGAGAGTGTGACAGGTCACCTCACACCTCGACTAGCATAGTGACATCACACAGTATCACCCGGTGGCAAGCCTGTGCCCACCCAAGCACACATCTTCATTTCTTTTTCTTGGAATTCACATATTTAAGGGGCTTAAAAGACCTATGCACGGGCAATGTTGGATTAAAATCCCACATCCTCGCCACTCCCTTCCACCTTTGCAGTTCCAAACATTGGGCCTCCACTCTGCTCTACTCCTGGAGCATGCCACCACAGTGACACCCCTGGCTAGTCAGTGCCCCATCAACACCTACTACCATGTGGATGCCCTGCCATGCGACAGCCTCACAGCTATCCACGCGGCCACTAATGTCAGTAGACCACAGCCAATCAAACTGTGACACATGGAACCTAGCCACATCACCATCCATGATAGTCACTTTTCCATGTCAATGCCACATCACCCTACTGTACAGTACAGACGCCACATCAGCCAAGGGGTCAACTTTTTTGTTGACATCATCTTTTGCCTAGTTTGAATTTGACGACCATTCAGCCATCAAAATAGGGAAAATTGGGCTTTTGGTGATGATCATCCAATCATCAAATTTAACATCATGATCTACTGATGTCAGCCAAGTTTGAAACTTTCTTAGCCCTCACCATATGAAGTTTTGATTTGACAGTCCGACTTTAGGAGGCCATAACTTGGTCATCCGGGCTCCAAATCGGGTGCAATTTTTTTTTAAATTGGGTAGAATTTCATCATGAATCCAGTGGTGGTGTTGATTTTTCATTTTGGTGGCCTGATTTATCATAATTTTCAAATTTTTTTGACTGTACCTATCTGTTCCCGATTTCTGCAACTTCCAGGGCTTTGTTTGGGCACATACGGTAACATTTTGAGGTGAATTTTTTTTTTGAAAGTGCATTATTTTTCATCTACTTTCGAGATCTACAATCATTTTTCTATGATTTGGGGTGGATATATCACTTTCATAAATAGGTCATTTTGCGGCTATATTTGCACTTGGTTAATCCTTGGATTTCAGTTTTCTGATTTGCATTAGTCATTTGAAGGAGTTATCAATAGTTATCAGTCATTATTTGGCTGAAATATGGATAATTCAAAGGTTAAAATCCTCACTCCATATAACTACCATGAATGGAAAGTTTCTTTAAGTGATCATTTGTTGAGTCTTGGATTGCTTAGAATGACTCTTGGGTAGGATCAAGAACCTCTAATAGGAGTTGCAGAAAGGCAAAAATGGTTTGATTGAAGGGATGAAGCACTTGGCTCTCTTAGATCATCCATCTCTTGTGACTTGCACTTTCATATTGCATCTTCCACACATCCTCATGCTGCTTGGGTCATATTGGAAGGACTCTTTGGTAAACCTGATAGAATGAGAAAATTCAGATTAGAGAATGATTACATAGGTCTCAATCCTAGTGATTTTGACAATATTCAAGACTTTTTCTCTAAGTTCAATTCTATTAGATTGGAGCTTTCTTCATGTGGCATTGTTAAAGGGGATGTGTGTGCTAAAATGTTGTCACACTTCTATGAATCCTTACATGCAAGAAAACTCAAGAATGAGCCCTCACAAATCGATCCATAGCTCCCTAGGCATGGAGTGCAAGGGTTTTTAAGAATGCTCTCAGCTAGAGCTATTAAGCCTATAACCTTGCTAGTAAACCATGCAATGGGAGATTCAAGGAAGACAAGGGAAAGAATGCCAATATCTCCAATGAAGCCAAATGTATGCAATGCAAAGAAAATCTATATGACAATGCAAGTTAATCTATGGCATAAAAGGAAATCTAAGCTAAGAATGAAGCTATGAAAATGCAAATACTATGCATGAAAATGAAATCTAACTATCAAGCAAGAAAGCCATGATGATGCAAGAATGAAGACAAGAAGATAGAGTGTTGATGAAGATCCAAGATGAATGCCAACAATGCTCCAAATCTTCAAACCCTAGATGCAAGAATATCTCCAAAAGCTCCAAGATGACCTAGAAAACTTGTAGCATAACAATAGCATAAAAATTTGTGTGTGCAAATGAGGAAGAGAGCTCTTCTTTTATAGGAGGTGAAAAATCAATGGACCATAGAGATTAAGAGGCAAAAGATTTAATCAACTTTGGAGAAAAAAATAAGCTTGATCCTTGTGCACAAATATCCTCCAATAGGAAAATTAGAAGCATTTACTTTATGTTGAGCATTTACTTTATGTCCATGTGAGACAAAAAGTGCTTTTCTTTCATTTTTTATTTTATTTTTCTTTATAAATAAGAATTAAATGCTTTATTTGTGCAACTTAGGATAAGAAGAAAAGTGGGGCTTTTTATTTAATAAAAAGGGAGGAAATATTGCTTTTAATAAATAAAGACTTGGGATAAGATGGTTAGCCCATAGAAAATAATCAAATAAATGATAGGACTAGGATTTGATCAAGAACAAGCAATTGATGATTTTAGCAAAAGGGACTAATAGTCTAGATGACCATTTTTAGGTGTATACATTTGCCCCTCTTTGACTAATGTGTGATCGATTTGGGAACACATTACGTCAAAGAATAGATCAGCCAAGAAGGCAAGAGATAGCCAACAAGACAAGCAGATAGCCAAGAAGGCAAGCAAATAGCGATCTGACTCAAATGAATGAAGTGCAGAGAGATAGCAAATCCTGCATGGTCAGCCTGGTAGTGACAGTACTGAACACTTAGGAAAGAGATAACCAATAATATATGATGTGTCTACTCCCTCGGGATCGAAAGTGAAATCCAGGTGGAGGGAATGCAGAAGCAAGAGCAACATGATCAAATCACTAGAAATCATAATCGAAGAAAGAGAATAGAATAACCATCAAGCAGTGAGGGTATGCCCCACACATGAGACACGGGGCATGAACCTATTGGTCCCTCAACCCGTAAACACCACAGAGGGGGATTTGAACTTGGGATTTGAAAGTGAATGAAAGACTGGAAGTTGAGAGAGATGGGGATGAAGAGGTGAAGAATTCCCCAGCAAAGATCGAAGGATCAGGCCTCAAAAGGTTAACCAACTACATGGAAGAAGGAAAAAGATGAGTTGGGTGATCAAGGTGAACTTAGATTTCAGTTTGGATCCTGAAATGAAAAGAAAATGATGTGATATGAAAGACAAGAAGTGAAAGACATGATCGGGAAGAAGCATAAGTTGAGAAAAGTTGATTAACAAGTCCATGAAAGATAAAGGAGAGCTCTCTCCATATGCAAGATGCAAAACTAACTAACATGAACTTAAGAATGCAAGCTACATGAAAAGTGGTTTACTTGCAAGGTTACAAAGCTAATAGACATCTAATTATCATCATCGAGCATTATTGGTAGTGTCAGAAGATCATACAATGCACACTAGCATAACTATGTGAATATGAATATGATCTATATCAGATAGAAATGTGGGAATCCCACCTAAGCATCAAAGACATGCAGGTCAAGATGACTAGTACAGTGAGATTACCTAAGTTTGATATAGCAAGATTATACTCGCATCGAGACACAAGAAAGTCAAGATGACTATAAGAATGCACTTGCAAAATAGTCAAGGATAATACCTTGTAGGTCCATAGTGTCAAGTAAGACCAGCATAAATGCTCATGACAATGAGGACCAACAAAATATACCCACAAGCAGATAAAGAAATAAAACATGTTCTCATACCCTCAGTCTTCTAGCTATGCATCATCAAAAACTTCTCAGGGAGAGACCACTTACCAAAGAAATCATCATAGACAGCACGCAAAGAAATAAAGTCAAACAAATCTCAGCGAGTCAAGTGTGTGTGTGTAGGTCATAGAGTCAAACTTTGAGTATCACATCTGCTAGTGAGAAATATTGCATCATCCAAGACGGTGAGAAGGATATCTGATAAGTGTGAAGAAACACTTGATGCTAGGGTAGTGTTGAAAAACACAGTTGAGGTGGTGTTGAAAAACACCGTTTACAAGGTGCCTAAGAAACCCAAACACATAAAGAGACCCAAGATAAGCTGAAAACAATGGATACCCCCTAGACTAAGACAAGATTCAATTCCAGGCTAAGAGAGGCAAAGAGAGAAGTGGAGCGAAGGAGCGCCACGCAAGACTGATAGACATAGGTGCAGAGGGTCTCAAGTAGCGCCTGTTTCCAGGTTTTCACCACTTGATAGATTTTTTTTGCAATTTTTTAAGGACTTTTTATAATTTTTTTGTATTTTTGCTACCAAGGAGCCTGTTTCCAGGTTTTCACCAAGGCACTTTTTCAATTTTTTTTTTGATGTTTTGAATTTTTTGATTTTTTTGGTGAGACATCAAAGCGCCTATTGCTAGGTTTTCACTAGGATGCTCATTTTTATGATTTTTAGGATTTTTTCAGCATCATATATGAATTTTTTGGTATTTTTTCAGGATCATAAAATATGTACAAAGGATGCCCCAAACAGAAATGGGCATCAAGAATCTGCTTCCTCTGATGTAGAGAACTGATAGGCCCTAGGCCCAAATGCTGCAACTATGATGATAGGAGGTCTCAACCAATTCGACCAATAATAACCAGCCCTAAGCAATGTCTGAGCTAGCGAAGGATCGTTAGAATGTGATCCACATATGCCATCATGGATTTCAGTTAGCACTTTTTATGACTCCTCTGTTTCTAGACACTTAAGGATAGTTCCATCTAGACCCTTCCTATACAAGTCACCAGAGACAAAGGCAAAGTATAAGGGATGGTGGAAGGAATGGCATGGTGGATTTGCAAGAGGAATATGAGGTGGAAGATATGAAAAGATGGTAGGATTGTAAGATTTGTGAGCAGGATAGCGTAATTCATCCACCAGGAACTTGAAGTGAAATTTATGCTTTTCACTTATAAGATGGATGTTGAAGTAACCAAGGCATTACCAACTTTGTGCTTAGCTCTAGGAATGGGTTGAAGTGTAACAGATATGAGATCATGCTTGAAGTAGTGCATCATTTTTTTGTAGAGAATCAACTTGTCATCTTTTATTTGATAATCAATATTTTTGAGCAGATTTTTATTTTTACCTTTCTTAGGTTTGGATACTACCACAATGTGGTTTTCACCATCTGACCATTGCTCTTTTCTTTTGACTTGATGACTGTGATGTTTGATTTCTGATTCAATCTTTTTTGTGGCTAGTTCGCTGGTAGAAGAAGTAACAGGTGTTGATGCAAGATGAAATGAAGTGATCGGTTCAATAGCATTTATGCGAGGGGTGTCATCTCTAGTAATAAGAGAGGTTGAGCCTATAGGGTAAGATCCAAAAGTAGCTAGATCTAGACTTGTCATAGAAGAACCAGCATGGTCCACTAAGGCAATATGAGCAACAAACTCATCAGACCCCACACAAGACCCATCAACCACGTCGGGATGGTTACTATAAGAATGAACCATATCAACATCCATATCATCAGTAGATATACATTTTTCTCCCCAAAGAAGTGAAGTAGAGGGAAGATCATCTCCCATGTGAGCCATAGTGTGTATTGGTGACTCATCTATATTTGTGTCTGAATTACTGAGCATGGGAGTATTTCAGGCATCTTCTCTATAGATCCACTCTTGAATAGCTTGTTCTTCTCTTTCGGCTTCAAGGATCACCATAGAAAAAGTGGAAGGTTTCCCATATGACCTAGGAGAAATAGGTATAGAAGTAAAGGAATCCAGTTTATATTCACCCATACCAAGGCTCATCATCTTAAATGATTTCTCAGCAGCAACTAGAGATGTACTAGGATCATCAGTAGGTTCATTGTGAGGAACAAATTTTTCAGTAGCAGCAAGAGCATTAATAGCAATAGTATGGTCTCCAAGAATCATAATTTCAGTGCCATTGTATGGAAATTTGACGCACTAATGATAAGTGGAAGGAACAGCCTGCATGTCATGGATCCAAGGATGACCCAAAAGAATGTTATATGCGAGTGGAACGTCCAATACTTGGAAGTTAATATCTTTTGTGATAGGGCCCACTCGGACAGGCAACGTGACAAGACCTTTGGAAGATCTTTCCACTTCATCATAAGCTTTTATAGTAATCTTCTTCTTAGAATCCACAACAAATTCTAACAAACCCAATTGTTGTATGACATTGAAAGAAACAATATTTAACCCTACACCATTGTCTATTAGGACTCGGCGGATTCGGGTATTGTAGACTAGAACGTCATTGTGTAAAGCTAGATTATGCGGGTGAGCAATAGATATGTCATCTTCTGCAAAAAAGGAGAGAGATAGTGGAGATGAAATGTGGTTGACCATAGCCTGAAATTGATCTGGATCAATGTCATTAGGAACACATGTTGTACGTAGAGCCTTATCAAGAATCTCTCTATGCGAAGGGGATAACCAAAGCAACTCAAGGATTGATATCTGAGCCGGTGTCTTGTGCAAATGTTGGACAAGATCATAGCTAGGGGTGGCTAAAGGAGCCACTTGTTTGGAAGGTAAAGCTTGTTTGGGATTTTGCGTAGTTTTAAGGACAATCTTGGCTTGCCCCCTAGTAACAGCATTCAGTGTCTCGCTTTGGGAAGATGAACTATCACGTGTTTGCAAGATCAACTTTGGCTTACCATGATTGGCTTTATTATCATCTTGAGACCTCATCATTAGAACGCTCTCAACGGGCTCTACCATGTTGATCATAGGTGTATTAGAAGGATACGTGTAATTGATCTTAGCATCATGATTCTTCTTATGTGCTTGAGAGGTTTCCCCCTTATCATGCTTAGGTAGAGGATCTTTGAAAGCTGTGTGATCAGAATTTTTAGTTAAGCCATCAGTGGAGATTGTGTCGTTCTCAATAAGATCCTGAATATCATCCTTAAGCCTAAAACAATTGTTTGTTGGATGTCCCTTGTTTCTGTGATAATGGCAGTAATGATCCTCTCTCCACCAATCAGGCTTATTTATCTGATCCCAGTTACCAAGTTTATCAGGAAGCGTAAGATATCCATTATCAACCAAAGTCTTGAGGATTACATCGTAAGGTTCTGCCAACTTGGTATAGACTCGCTTTCAAAATGACTTCTTAGGCTTATTTGCATATTGAGGTTTAGGAGTAGTGTGAGCATTGGTAGCTTCTTGTTGTTTTGCTACATAGATAGCATTGGAAAGATTGAAAGCGGGCTCTTTAACTTTAGGAGCATCAACAACCCCGTCATTAACAACATACTTGATCTTATTCCAAGGTTTGTTCTTGTCTTTACCATTTCCTTTAGCATCTTTATTAATAACAATATCCCCTTTTCTTATAGCTACATCCTCAATCCGATATGCACTTTCAACCATGTCATGGAAGGAGGAGAACAGTTGCTTCCTTAGATCATAAAATAGCTCAGGCACAAGTGTGTTGATGAAAATATCAATCTTTTCTCTTTCGGGTAGCTGATGAGGATATCGAGAATACAATGACCTCCAACATTGTAAGTAAGTTGCAAATGGCTCACCTTGATGTTGTCTTAGATTACCGAGATCTATCACAATGACAGGTTGTTGGATGTTGTAAGCATACTGCTGGGTAAATCGCTGAGCCAACTCATCAAAAGTCTTAAGAGGTGGTGTCAATTTTGCAAACCATTCTAAAGCTTGGCCTCTTAAGCTTCGAGGGAATAAGCATAGAAGATATGTATCTTCATGAAGAAAGTCCATACTAAGAGCATAAAAATGATGCACATGGTCATGAGGGTCACCATTTCCATCATACTTGTCATATTTAGGAACCTCAATATCCTTAGGAAACAGGACCATGTATAGATCTTTATCAAAAGGAAGAGCACAAATTGATTCTACAAAAGAGACCTTTGGAGGCTCTCTTTCTAATGCATTTGGGTAAGGCGTTGATTTGTCTGACGTAATTCTTCTTGAAGAACTTCCAACTCAGTTGGTACTCTTTGTTGGACAATTTGTCTGACATCATAGCCAAGAGGAAGCTTGTATCCTCTAGAAGTCATATATTGAAAGTACTGATAACCGTTACGCTCTAAAAGCTTATGCATCATTCGTTGAGAGGCCACATCTTGTTCAAATCTCATAAGATCCTCACTAGAAATCTCATCATCAACCTCTGCCTCATGTTGAGAGGGAGGAGGTCTAGGAGGTGAAGAAGGCATACCAAAAGTGGTTCTTGGAGGAGATCTTGGTGGTGTATTGTTGCTATTGTTGCCACTATTAAAAAGAGGTCTATGCTCATGATTACTAGTCTCAGGTTGCTCATGAAATGTCCCTCTATAAGCCATGCACCTAGCAGCATCCATCCTTTGTTGATTGTGTTCTTTTTATAAGCGTGCTTGGTTATCCTTATGCTCAAAGTGTTCTTGCAAGAGTTGAAACTTTTCTTGTTCAGTCAAAGTGCGTGAGACACTATCTATGTTTTTGGGGGTCTTGAATGCGAAAAAGAGGAAACCTCCTTTGTACCATGGGGTAGCCTTAAAATCCTTAGATTGGTCAGAACTAGAACTATTGTTGCTAATGGGCACTCATGAGCATCTAGTTGGAGAAGGTAACTGTGTATAATTGAATGGAGGATGACTCTCCTACTCAAATTGAGACCAAGTTGTAACCGGCATGAAAAGAGATGTTGGTTGACTAATAGAATGAGACAAAGTTTCTCAGATTTGAGATAAGCAAAGCTAATAAAGATCACTTGTCAAAGTAGAACAATAGAGAGATGGCTCATCAAAAGTGCTCAAGAACTTACAATAATCAATTGACTAAAGCCGAGCAGCAAGCAAGAAGCTCAATAAGCAAGTAGCTAGAGAGGTAACCATGATGTGACAAGTGATCAAGAGTAGCATTCGTTAAGCTCAAATCCAATAGTTTTAGTTCATTTGTTTTAGTCTAGAACAAGTCTAAGCATGTAGATAATAGACCAGCTTCAGGTAAGAATAGAAAAAGACACTCTACGACCGGTTAAAATGCAAGTTTAGCAGCTCTAGATTGCAACAGCAACAAGACAGCAAAAAGGTTTTGGGTGACACTATTGCAGAGTCATATGACTCTATGACCGATGAACATAAAAATCTTAGTTTTGAAGCATTTTAAAAGATCAAGTAAGTAGATCAATAGATTTCTATCATGGATCAAGCACATAAGATAGCAATCAAGGAGTTCAAGCAAGCAGTTGTCTTCAAACAATGAGCAAGGGGCAAAGCAACCTTGCACATGAACAAGAATGGTGACTTAGTATATCTACTCCTTAAAGATTCTACTTGTGTATGTTCTTGAAAATGTTTTAGTAGGCACTTAGAACACAACAACACCTTATCAAGCTATCTACAAGGATATACATAGCTTTGCTAAAGGGAGTCCTTGATATACGTAAGGTACGTGAGGCCCAAATCCGTAGATGAGAAGAATCCAAAATCACACAGCCGGGGGGAGACGGTAACCCAAATCTCCTCCTTCACTTCTCAAAGGTATAAAGTTCTTTGAGGCTTAGCCAAGAGTTATATCAAACTCAATTCTCAAGAGAGGTGTCTTTCGATTCACCACCCGCTATTTATACTCCACCGGAACACAGGAGTTAAGGTCATCCCTTAAGGTGGTGTGTCCCCAAGCAGGCCTTCTAAAATAAAAGCTAAGTAATTCACTATCAAAAGTATTTAGAGCACTAAAGGTGGAACACTTTACTCTTCAAGTAAATGCAAAGTGAGTCCAAAAGTGGGACACTTAACCCTTCAAGTGAATGTGAAGCGAGTCCAAAAGTGGAACATTTAACCCTTCAAAAGAATGTGAAGTGAGTCCAAAAGTGGAACATTTAACTCTTCACACCAACTCAAACTGAGTCCAAAAGTGGAACATTTAACTCCTTACATCAACTCAAAGTGAGCCCAAAAGTGGAACATTTAACTCCTCACATCAATTCAAAGTGATTCCACACCTTATAAAACAAGTGAGTTTCGAAAAGTACAAAAGGGTTGCCTAGTGGAGCAATTAACGCTTCTTTCCTGTAGACCCCTCCCCTTTAATGTAGTGATGTCCAATAACCCAAGATAGAAATCTAGATCAATCACAAGTAATCTAAAGTTTCTTATCAATACTACTCACAAATGACAAAGGGTTGAATCAATGGAATATTTAACTTTCCAAGCAAACATAGAGTGAGTCCACAAAGTGGTGCATTTAACTCCTTATGTAAACAAAGAATGAATCCATGCCCTCAATCACTCAATGAGATATTTGATATTGAAACCAAGAATTACTTAAGGTTTAAACACAAGCATTCACTTACACAAACTTGTATGAAAGCAAATCTATGTTCATTCATTTCCCATTAAGAGCATCAATTGAAATGTGTTTTATGAAAGCATGTAAACACTCAAGCCAAACATATGAGAGATTTAATTTTAATCCTAAGATCCAAATGTTGTAGAATTGTAACAAAATACCTCAAGTCCAATGTAACGCACTTAGTAGATTTCACCCTTTTTTTGTTTGTTTTAAGCATTTTTCATGAAAGCAAGTCATGCACCTTCAAATGAACAAGACAAGAAAACAAGCAAACAAGATATGCAATGTATATCTAACTTATGCAAACCCTAGGGTTAGATCTGAAAATCAATTTTTAGGAGCAATGATAACCAACAAATAATCCAAATGATAACTCATATCATGCATTGAACAATGAAAAATAAGTGCATACCCATCACAAAATTTTATTTTTTTTGCATTTGACCTAGTCAACAAGATCTGATTTTTACCACATGAATTTAGATCCTAAACCCAAAATACAAAAAAGAAACCTTTGTCAAAAAATAGAGAGATTTCAAAAAATGTAAAAATTTTAAAAAAATCTCTTCATTTGTGCTCTAGAGACCCATTTTACTAAAATAGACCAGTTTTAATAAATTGACCAAATGAGCTATGATATGATTTCTATATTAAAAACACAGTGAATGGACTCTTAGTATAATTCCAAGATCTTTCCAGAAATATAAAAATTTCTGAAAAATATGCTGATTTTCACCAAAAATTGATTTTTTATGAAAAATTAAGAAAAAATCATAAAAAATACAAATCACCTCCGAAAATTCTGAAAATTTTTTTGGAGCTTCGCTAATATGTCACCAACTTTTAAAAAATATTTTAGACCAAAATACCAAGCCATTTGGGAGATATGATCAAATCTTTTAAATCTAGGGTTTTTCCATCTCCAAACAAATCTGCACAAGGGTTAGCTTCAAAAATAATAAAAAACCAACATGTAAAAGGTGGGTTGCCCCATGGTGGGTACCAAAAAAATGTGTGCTAAAATGTTTTCACACTTCTATGAATCCTTACATGCAAGAAAACTCAAGAATGAGCCCTCACAAATCGATCCATAGCTCCCTAGGCATGGAGTGCAAGGGTTTTTAAGAATGCTCTCAGCTAGAGCTATTAAGCCTATAACCTTGCTAGTAAACCATGCAATGGGAGATTCAAGGAAGACAAGGGCAAGAATGCCAATATCTCCAATGAAGCCAAATTTATGCAATGTAAAACAAATCTATATGACAATGCAAGTTAATCTATTGCATAAAAGGAAATCTAAGCTAAGAATGAAGCTATGAAAATGCAAATACTATGCAGGACAATGAAATCTAACTATGAAGCAAGAAAGCCATGATGATGCAAGAATGAAGATAAGAAGATAGAGTGTTGATGAAGATCCAAGATGAATGCCAACAATGCTCCAAATCTTCAAACCCTAGATGCAAGAATATCTCCAAAAGCTCCAAGATGACCTAGAAAACCTGTAGCATAACAATAGCATAAAAATTTGTGTGTGCAAATGAGGAAGAGAGCTCTTATTTTATAGGAGGTGAAAAATCAATGGACCATGAAGATTAAGAGGCAAAAGATTTAATCAACGGTGGAAAAAAAAAAAGCTTGATCCTTGTGCACAAATATCCTCTAATAGGAAAATTAGAAGCATTTACTTTATGTTGAGCATTTACTTTATGTCCATGTGAGACAAAAAGTGCTTTTCTTTTATTTTTTATTTTATTTTTCTTTATAAATAAGAATTAAATGCTTTATTTGTGCAACTTAGGATAAGAAGAAAAGTGGGGCTTTTTATTTAATAAAAAGGGAGGAAATATTCCTTTTAATAAATAAAGACTTAGGATAAGATGGTTAGCCCATAGAAAATAATCAAATAAACGATAGGACTAGGATTTGATCAAGAACAAGCAATTGATGATTTTAGCAAAAGGGACTAATAGTCTAGATGACCATTTTTAGGTGTATACAGGATGAACAATTGATCTTTTCTATTCTTTCCAAGCTTGGTCCTAATTATTCTATCTTTGTTTCTACATTCTATGCTACTAGGGATGCTCTTGGTAGCACATACAAATTTCCCTCTCTTGATGAATTTGCAGTGCAACTCATAAGGGAACAAGCAAAGTTGGCACATAGGGGTCAATTGAAGCCTTCTACACATCAAGCATTGATTGCAAGTGAGTCTACTTCAAAGGCTCCTAATGGAAAAGGAAAGAAACAAAATAAGGATCCTAAGCCTCATGACAAAGGTAATGAATCTCCTTCACACAATAGTATTGAATCCAAGTCCTCTTCAAGAGAGGAATCATCTAGAAGAAAGAGAGATAAATGTGCATATTGTAAAAAGCTAGGACATGATGAGCATAAGTGTTTTCAAAAGAAGATTGATGAGCTAACTCACATTATTCAGAAGCACAACATTAAGTTTATGTCATCAGTGTCTACTCCTTCTACACATTTGGTAGCTTCTACATCTACATCATCATCCAAAGATAAAGGTAAAGGACAAGCACTCTTGGCTTTCACACATCTTGAGAAAGGTAAATGGCTTCTTGATTCAGGTGCATCACATCATATGGCATCATCTATGGATATGTTTTCTTCTATTGAGCCTTGTAATTCTCCTAATATTTTGATGGGTAACAACACATTCATGAGAGTTTGTGGGAAAGGTTATATTCCTATGGGAGAGGGGACATTTAATGATGTTCTTTGTGTACCATCCTTGACCACTAATCTCCTTTCTATTTATCAAATTACACATGGGGCACAAGGTAAAATTGTTGAGTTCACTCCTAATTTTGTCTACATTAGAGACATGGAGACTAGAGATGTCATAGCTATGGGAGTTGTTGATCATACATCACACTTGTATTATTTTTCAAATTTTGTTAATAATGATGATGATATTCATGATGTACCCATCCCTTTGCTAAGGAATAATTATGAGGAGTGTTAGTCCATTTTCCTGTTCATGCAAAAATCTTATGAAAATGGCCTATCTTCTTTGCAGTTTTTTGTTAAGTTATCCCACCCTACTGCACAGTTTTGATTTGCAAAGCAAATCCACAATGTTTCATGTTGTGCACCCTTAGCCCTATGTTCTTCCATGTGTCACCTTGCTTCAATCTAGATTGCATCTCCTAAATCACAAAACCCAGGGATTTATTTAATGTTTTAAGGTCTGTAGGAAAATATTTTCAGAATGTGCATTAGTGTCGAAAACCCACAATGTTTTTGAAAACCCATGATGTTTTTGGCTTCCTTGCTACCTTTCGGTCTGTCGATAACCCTGTGTGTTTTTGATCTTTTGCCAAAAACCCTCATTATTTTTGACCTTTGCCTTCCAGCTTTTGTGCACTTGTCTTTTGATGCCTAAAACTTTGTGTGTTTTCGACCTAGGTCTTAACTACGCAAGTGCAATCATTGGTGGGTCCTAGTTCTTCCCATTGCCTAGTGTGGTTAAAGTTTAGACATAATCAGTGGTTTTTGTATGTTTGCATGGTGAAGATGCATGGTGTTTATCCTTTACGCTTTTGTGACAGCCGTTCAATTTTTTTGTATGGGCATGCAGTGGGACCTATCTGCTCGGTGGCACTAATGTGTCAATTTTCTATTGGTTGCCTACGATGAGTTAGATTTCAAGTCAGTGGGGCCCGATGTCAAAGATTTAAGATCTACAATCGGTGTGTGATCGCATGGAATATTCTCACCCCATGTGATCATGTGCCCACCATCTGATTGGATGCCGATGGGTTTGTTCACAGTGGGGCCATTTGGGCTGAGGTGTCATCACTTGATCTGATGAGCTGGGCAATGATTTGGACTTGTCAGTGGACCCAGTATTTCTTAGGCAAAATGACAATGTAGAAGAGATCTATGGTTGCTGCATGATCATGAAGAATATTCCTCCCCTTTGCGATCATGCGACCACCGTTCGATCTTCCCAAAAGGTAAGGCTTTTCTTGACGATGGGTCCAATGTTAGGTGTTGCAGAGATGGAAGCTTTTCATTGGTTGATGAGTTTGTGACAAGGCATGTGGCAAGGTAAAGGGGGTGAGGTGGCAGTCTTGTTGCCTTGTTGCATGATCGCAAGGGCCATCTTTCAGCCATGCGAGTATGCGACAAGGGTGTCACGTTGGTGGGGAGCGGTGACATGGTGTTGACATGGAGGCTAGTCACATGTTCTCATAGCCCTTTTCCTAGCTATGTGATCATGCGACAACTATTTGGACATTGCGGTTGCAGAGTTAAGGTGGGTCCACTATGCGGGTGTTGTCGAGTTGTTTGATTTTGCTTGGTTGTTGACTGCTGACTGGATCGGTGACTTTTCAAAGTGGATCGTGACTATTGTGAGATTAAATGTGACCGCCTGATCTGTCAAGAAAATATTAGATCTACGGCCGTGTTTTAAACTTTTGGGGGTAGCCGTTGTAGTTCAAAATTCAAATTTTCTGAGGGTTTGCAGTGACAAGAAGTACTAGTTTAAATGGCTTTTCTGGCAGATTTTCTTGCTGGTTTGATGGCGGTAGGTGTTGTGATCTAGACCGAGGGTCTATGCGGTTGATTACAGAGGTTGTTTTGTACCTGATGGAGTGTGGTTTTGTGCTCAAGGTGTATTTGCAAGTGGCCGATTTGACTGGTTTTAATGGCATTCCTTGGTGTACTATGCTGAGCTCACAAATTTTCATGATTACTAATCTGCTAGAGATTTTTTTTCTCCAGGTTGCTTATGTTTCTGGCCCTTGTAGTAAATTTCTTGATCGTTTCAGTTGGTCTAGTGGTTGTAGTCCTAACCCTAGTCACCCTAAGCTTCATGCAATCTCTTTGAGATTCCCAAGGTGGCTAGTGGTATAAGTTGTAGCTTTTTTTACTTAGAAGAGGTTTGAATTTGGGATTAGTCCAGAGGTTCTAATTTCAGTTGGTTTTAGGGGTTTATAGCAGGGTTGTATCACATTACATGTAAGCTAAATAGAATTTCTGGAAGTCTTTTGCAAGTTATTGAAGTGGTTTGATCTCTATCCTACTTTGATCATGTACATGACTCATCATACTTAATATAACTATTTCATGTTTACAAGTCTCTCCTTGGTGCCATTCATGTGAGTTTTGGATTTTCTGATCCATTACATAGGGTTACCTTTGCATATGTTCTTGTCTTTAGTTCTTGATCTAGGATCAAGTGAAATATACTTTAGAAGGGACATAGATTCATCTTGGTTGTCTACAGAAGGATCTTATAAGTAGTGGATGGGCTGGAACATTTATATTTATGGCTATGAGTCTTTGACAATAGTTGGTTCATGTTTCATTATTTGTATGTGAGGTCTGCCGAATGGATAATGGCACTGATCAAGGATTAGTACATTTAGTTGAGTCCAATGTCTGATTGGCTCTTGTCTACCTTCCCTATCCTCATTAATCAAAGACCATTTTAAGTTTTAAGTATTGTTGTTCGTAGTAATACCCTTCATAAGCCCATTTTACCCTTCATAGCAATTGAGATTCAATGAATGTCTGATTAACATTTAGTAGTCTCTTGCCATCATCTGCTTTGTTTAATCTAGTCCAAAGTCCTAAAATGCCATAAGTTACTAGATTAGGTGCACCCACCATGGTTTTGTAGAGCCAGAAGTGAAGAGGGCAGTCTTGTCCCTATAGTTGGTCCAGTTGCCTTGCAGAGCTTTCACACTTAGATTTAACCAGTCCTAACATTAGTCTCAAGGCATATTGGTAGCCTTAAGTGGCATAAGAGTTTTCAAACACCAACAAGGAAAATTTTGGGCACTTGAATCATTTTTTTGTTGAGACAAGTGTTGATCTTCCCACTCCTCCACCTCCTGCTTCTTCAGACATGGGCTCTACTATTCAGCAGGATGTTCATAGTGTTTCAAATCTTGTAGAATGTGATGACTACTTGGATGCATCTTCAACATTTGTTAATTCTCATGATGCAGATTTGGTAGACATGGATGAGGGGGTTTCTCTTTCCTTTGGTGACATTTTCATCATAGTTGGGGATACTTCTTCACCTTCTTTGGAGATTGGTACACTTGATTCTTCTCCTTCTTCACTTGGTTTGTCACATGAGGTGATAGATTCTTTGATCTTGGAGATTCCTATTCAGTCTTCAGAGATTCATGCATGGAGACCTACATCTTCTTCTTCATTCCATTTTCACATGGATTGGCTTCTTCATCATTTGATGTATCTATTTCTTCCTAAGGGGAGACATGTTTCTTGTAAGCATTGGCTTATCTATTGTTTGCAAGTACTCTTCATCAATATGGGAGCTTCTACATTATGGGGGGGATATCATGTCTCCAACTATCCTTCTTATGGGGGGATAATTCTTTGTATATACATGATGTATGTAGTTCTTGGGGGGTCTTGAGCACTCCATCCATCCATGCATCTTGTTTTCTTCTCTCTTTTTGGGGGAGGGTTTTTCCCATGAGGTTTTCCATCTTTCTCCACTTTATGAAAGTTATGCATTTCATGTATTGCATTTTGTACATGGGTACCTAACATGTCCTAGCTAGTAGCAGAGATCCATCTTGCATTGTGAGTTTAAGTGCATTCCCCTAAGTTGCACTTAAGGCGGGGTGTTGGTGTAATTAAATATTCCTAATTACATTTTACTTAATCTTACTTAGGTTAATGCATTGCATAGTAGTTAGTGATTGAGACACCTAGGAGTGTGCAACTCATTCAAGAACATGGTGTAGGAGGAATTCCACTTTTGGTTGTAGATCCACCTTTAGTGCTCTTATCACATTATCATCCTAATCCATTGCACATACTTTATTTCATAATGGAGGATGATCCACATTTGGTGGACATGTGATTACACCTAGCATAGGTAATAGCTTATCAACTCCTTATCTTTCTCTCTTATTGCCTTTCCTATATAAGAAGGCCTATTATGTAATAATTTATCAATCAATCAAGGTGAATTCATTGGATCAATTCAATATCATCATTGCATTCATATCATCTCTCTTGTGCTTTTCTTTAACCTCTAAATCCTTGGTTCAATCTTTTCTATTTGCAAATACTTACACTATTCTATCTTGACAATGCTAAAACTTCTTGTTTATTAGCTAGAACTAAAGATGTGTGGTTATGGCACAAAAGGCTATGTCATGTGAATTTTGACAACATGGTTAAAATGAGTAAGAAAAGAAAATTTAGAGGCTTACCGAGCTTATCTAAACCTAACCATGTCATGTGTAAACAATGTCAAATGGGAAAAATGTCAAAATCTAGTTTCAAGAGAAAGAACTATTCATCTAAGAGATTATCATACTATCACTATGGTAAACCAAGCCACATATCAAATGTTTGTAGGAGTAAAGAAAAATGTAATCCTAAAATCACTCCTAAGTTCAATGGTCATTGTAATAAATGCAACAAGTATGGACATCAAGAACATGAGTGTAGATCTAAGTTGAATAGGACTTCTAACAAACTTTACATAAAGAAACATTGTCGCACTTGCAACATGCACGGTCATACTTCACAAGAATGAAGAACAAAGATGAAGCAAGTGTGGACATTGAAAGAACAAAACAAGACCTATCAATCGAAGGGACAAGGTAATGCTTATACTTGGGATTTTAACACATGAGTTAGTTGTACAACATGTGGGAGATATGGACATATTGCAGCTAACTACATGAAGAAGAATTGGAGAGGTAGATCTCATAATTGGACAAGTACTGGCATGGCATGTTCACATTTTCATAGAGTGATGTAGGACAGGTATGGAGGATCTAATTAAGGATAGTCCAAACTTGTTGCCAAACACCAATAATGTGGAATAACTCAAGACTATGTTTTGAACTAAATTTTCATTAACATGCCCGACTGTAAGGCCTTCCAAGTTAGGGTTTAATACAATCCAAAGTATTTATGTAATATTCTAGCTAGTCCAGATCTGAAACAAATTAGCAATTGATAGAAACCCTAAGGCAAATCTGAACTTAAGCTCGCAAGACTCCATGCAATCTCCTTATCTCAAAGCATACAAATTATTAGCTCTACTATTACAATCATCAGATAACAATCTGATCTTCAAGATCTCGTAGGATCCAAATGCTATGCTTCACACTCTACTCACTACCAATCTGTCTAACTAAAAAACTACCCAAGCACCCCTTAAATACATTTCTTCAACCACAAGTCGGCTGGAAGAAATAATTAACTCCTAAACCAAGTCAACTTCTATTACAAACAAATATTAAATGCAACAATACTTGACTCTCAAATATCCTTGCAAACAATTAATTCTCTATGTCAGCCTCTAGATCTACATAGGAGAATACAACAAAAGCTACCAAAAAAAAATGCACCAAGTCGGCCAACCAAATCTCCAAGAACTCCAATTGGTAAACCAGAACTACCAAGCACCAGAGAAACAACCTAACACTAGTGAAACAACCAAGAAGGCCAAGCATCACTAAGAAACATAGGTATCATTGAGAAAGCACATTGACCGAGAACCATAGGCATCATCAAGTACAAGTTCCACCAAGTGCTAGAGGTTTCATCAAGTTCTTAAGCGACCGAGATTCCTTGAATAACTGAGACCATCGGTTAAAGCTGCAACTGAGTAACACAGAACCAAATCAACACACCACCATGAAGATTTGCTGAGTACCCTAGAATGCCCCTGCATCATAAAGTTGGTCACTTAAGTAAAGATTGCAGAGACCAAGAACCAGAGACACAAGTCTATGAGAATGGAAACACAATTTAAGATATCATGAAAATAAGAAATACTAGGTGGAGAAAAGCATCAATTTAATATTACAAAAAAATATTAAATGCAACAATATTCAGCTCTCAAATAGCCTTACAAACAATTAATTCTCTATGTCAACCTCTAGATCTACATAGGAGAATACAACAAAAGCTACCAACAAAAAAATTCACCAAGTCAGCCAACCAAATCTCCAAGAACTCCAGTCGGTAAACCAAAACTACCAAGCACCAGAGAAACAACCCAGCACTAGTGAAACAATCAAGAAGGCCAAGCATCACCAAGAAACATAGGTGTCACCGAGAAAGCACATCAAGCAAGAACCATAGGCATCATCAAGTACAAGTTCCACCGAGTGCCAGAGGTTTCATCAAGTTCTTCAACGACCGAGCTTCCTTCAATAACCGAGACCATCGGTTAAAGCTGCAACTGAGTAACACAAAACCAAATCAACACACCACCATGAAGATTTTTTGAGTACCCTAGAATGCCCTTGCATCATAAATTTGGTCACTTAAGTAAAGATTGCAAAGACCGAGAACCAGAGACACAAGTCTATGAGAATGGAAATACAATTTAAGATATCATGAAAATAAGAAATACTATGTGGAGAAAAGCATCAGGAGATAATGTTGAGTCAAGCAATGTAGTTAGTGAAACCTCATCCATTGGATTGGGTGACATCACCACCTCCACCTAAGCTAAAAAGGTATGTATGGAAATGATAATCCTAATTGATCATATTTATCATACAATTCCTTATATTAAGTGTGCTCATACCAAATCTACATGAATCAAGATGCACTATGGTATTAAAAATTTTGAGCTTTAAGAATTTACAGTTAGTATATGCTAGACCGAGTGGAAAGTCCCTAGTCGGTAACTATTAGAAAGGTTAACCAAGTGCCAGCATTAATCGAGTGAAAATTTCATGTGTTAGCCAAGCTTATTTTATTTTTTGGTATACACCGAGCATGACAGTTGTCATCGAGATGTGTTAGGTTGAGCATTTATTGCAAAAAGGTTTGAGCAAGAATTTGAAAATGCTATATATAGATGGTGAACTTAGCTTCTTTTTCTCACTATGATCACGAAGAGCTAAGAGTCTATGGAGAGAATTTGAGAAAAATTTTAGAGAATTTGAGTAAAGATTTAAATGATTTTGGGCAATTTCATTGTTGTTACGAGTAAGTGCCATCATTACGGAGTTTTTTATTTTCTATTTTGAAACCCTAAATGAAGAACAATTCCATTCACATCAAAGGTTAACAAAATCCAAGAATGTAGATGAGGAGGAAGTGAGATTAATTATTTCGGCCACTTGTAACGAGCCAAAGGATAAACTTCATCCCAGTGTTGCTTTGTAGATTAACAAAATTAGATCTTTGTCGAGCATACTGCCTAGGGTTTTTCTGGTTGAAGACATATGCTCCTATATTCATTGCAAAATCAGAGAGATTGGTGATTTTGATCTCATTTCTATATATCAAGAGCTAAGTGTTAATGGAAAATTCAAGAGTGATCAAGAGAATTTAAAAGTCAAGGGTTTGATTAATGCCCTACATTTTTTGAAGGTTTTCAAGAATGAATGGATAAGAATTGTTTTGAGCCAGTTTCATGATGGGAAAATATGGTTTGATGAGCCCATAAAGATCACAAAAGACATTATACATGCAATAACTAGATACCCCACCACAGACTAAGTCAAAGCACTGAGGAGTGTACCAAGAGCCGAGATAGACAAAGCAATTGGAGCAAAATGGGATGACAGAGGATTGAAAATGAACACAATCATAGATCCTGAAACTAGGTTTGGTACGTATGTAACAAGCTACAAAAAATTTCAATCAAGTAGACCAAACAGTGTACCATATGGTGTAGTTGACATTGCATTCAAAATGGTGAAAAAGGGATTTCAATTGGATCTTTTCATGCTACTACTAAGACAAATAGAGGAGAATATGAAGACTATTTGGTCAAAAAATCCAACACGTGTAAGTTTGGATCTTTGTT
The DNA here is from genome assembly GCA_027943335.1 of Chamaecyparis obtusa. NCBI lineage: Eukaryota > Viridiplantae > Streptophyta > Pinopsida > Cupressales > Cupressaceae > Chamaecyparis > Chamaecyparis obtusa. The sequence continues at coordinate 557,812 of BSBK01002370.1, forward strand.
ACTTTGCATATTCTTTTATGCACAAAATTTTTTCCCTTCAGTTGGTAATGTGGACTGGACTATCGACAAGCCTGTAACACTACAAATCATTGATTTGATAAATATGTTAGGAGATAAATTTGTTAGCATAGTAGACATATATTTTGAACAATACAAAGATAAGATGAATACCAGGAGTAGGATACCGAGGCAACTAGTAGAAGAATATGAACACGGCATTTATTTCCTAGTGGATACATATTACACATTGATAAAGGTAGTAGAGCCTAGGACAAAATGGCTAGCCCCTATGGGTTATGAAATAGATGTTGACTAAGCTTCAAGGTCAATCAAGGCTTTATTGGTTGAGCCTAAGGATCTAAAAGATACTAGATTTGGCACATATGAAGAAGCTAAAACTAGGATTAAAATAGACCTAGTCATTGGGAAAATGGCGCAAGGAAGGGAGCAAGAGGGGACAAATGATGGGGAAACCTAATGATCCAAGCCTCCAACACACATGCAGAAGCAACAAATAGCAATAGTGAGAGAGAGAGAGAATGCCAAATATTTTCATATATTATCATCAAATAGAACAATACATGTCAGGCTGTAAGCCCTTCCTGATTAGGGTCTGATATTACAATGAATCTCAGAAGTCCTCAAACATACGAGGATCTATCACAAATTTCCAATCTAATGTCTACTATCTTCTATCTCTGACTGCCTCCTAAACTACAACCATACATCTACATTTATACAAGAAGCTACCAAGCTGAGTCGGCCTTTAGATCCATAATTAATGAAAGTAACGGTCAAATCTAGGACCACATGCTTCCCAATGATGGATTCCAATATTAAATCTATGATCCAATATAAATGCACAAGTCAGCCACAATAGGAAATAAAACAAAACCTGTCGGTAAGCAAGATAACCAAGAAGCAGATAGGCAATGCCAAGCACCAGTGAAATAACTGACCACCTAGGAGAGAATCGACCACACTTGGTAACCAAAGGAAACTGACCAACTCGGTCAAAGAAGAAACTAAGTAACATAGACAGAGCTCCAAATTGTTTTTGGTGACACATGATTTCCAAGGAACCGAGATGCTCCTACATCAGACACCTGGGGTTATTTTGAAATGATTCTCTGAAACTTTTGATAGGTCTAGTCCAAGTTGTATCCATCTCAGACTATAAAATCCAAGAACTATCTTCCATCGGTCTATTCTTCCACTTAACTAGATATTCCATGTATTGTTTTCCCCTTGAACTTTTGCCAACTCTTTCCTTCAAAATATGTTCAACTTCATCATATTGCTTCTTAGGATACTCTATCGGTACTGCTACTTCTTCATCAAGTTCATGATACTCATACAAATCAGTAATGTTGAAAATCGGTGATAAGTCTATGTCATCAGGTAACTCAATTTCATATGCATTTCAACTGTCAAATTTCTTCAAAATCTTGCAAGGTCCAAACTTCTTCATCTTCAGCTTTCCATATGTTCTAACAGGAAATTGACCTTTCTTCAAATGAACCATCACTTCATCACCAACATCAAAAGTTTTATGTCTTCTTGATCTATTAGCTTTGTCTTCATATTTCTAATTACTATCTTCCAGCTTCAGCTTCACATCTTCATGCAATGTTTTCATGTACTCAACAAACTTTACTCCTTCAACACTGTTCTTATTCTCATCAACAATGTCTCTCAAATCAGATATTCCTTTCAGTTGTGTGCCATTCAAAATCTCAAATGGTGTCTTTCCAATACTCCTATTCATTGAATTATTATATGAAAACTCTACTTGTGCTAACACAGAATCCCAATTACTCGGTGTGTCTCCAACTAAACATCTCAAAAGATTTCCCAAACTTCTATTCACAACTTCAGTCTTTCCATCAGTTTGTGGGTGAAATGTAGAACTATATTTCAACTCAGTGCCAAATTTCTTCCAAAGTGTTTTCCAAAAATAACCAACAAATTTACTGTCTCGGTCAAAGATAATACTCCTCGATAATCCATGCAATCTGACAATTTCCTTAAAGAAAAGATCTGCTACATGTACTGCATCTGATGTCTTTCTACAAGGTATAAAATGTGCCATCTTTGAAAACCTATCCATAACAACAAATATTGAATCATTACCTCTTACTATTTTCGGTAAGCCAAGAAAAAAGTCCATACTGATATCAATCCAAGGTTTCTCAAGAACAACAATCAGTTTATACAATCTAGTATTCTGACTTACTCCTTTTGGAACTTGACAAATTCCACAACTTTTCACAAATTTCTGAACATCTTTATATAACTATAGCCAATAGTACTTCTCCTTAAGAAAATTCCATGTTTTATCAATACCAAATTGTCCAGCCAAACCACTACTATGTTTCTCTTTTATCAGATTAGTTCTCACTACTCCTCTCGATATACACAATTGAATACCTTTAAACAATATACCTTCCTAAATAAAAAAATTCATCTCATTTAGTGTCTTGTTGATCTTGAATAGGTACTCTGCACTTTCTCCATGGCTCAGAAAAATCAAGGTCAAACTCATAAGAATCTCTCATCTCATCAAAACCAAGAACTTCAATTTTTATCTTGGTCATCAAAGATCTCCTTCTACTCAATACATCAGCAACTCAGTTAGTGACTCCACTCTTATGCTTCATCACAAATGTATAACTCTGCAAATACTCAACCCATTTAATATGTCTCTGATTCAACTTATTCTAACTACCCAAATATTGTAAATCTTTATGATTGGTATACAACACAAATTCACTCAGTATCAAGTAATGTCTCCATTTCTTCAGTGCTTGAACAATAGCATAGAATTCTTGATCATGCACAAAATATTTCCTTCTAGCATCATTCAACTTTTCACTAAAGAAAGCAATAAGTTTATCTTCTTGACTCAACACAGCTCCAATTGTACTTCCACTTGCATCACATTCTACTTGAAATACTTTACTAAAATCAAATAATGCCAAAATAGGTAATTCAGCAACCTTCTGCTTCAGGGTCTCAAAATTTATGTTAGCTCCATGTGTCCACTTGAATTCTCTTTTCTCTCCCCTCATAGTCTCAGTCATAACATTACAAATTGAACTAAAATTCCTTATGAACTTTCAGTAAAAACTTTCCAAACCATGAAATGATCTTACCTCACTAGCATTCACAGGTTTAGGCCAATTCAAAATAGCTTCAACCTTTTCAGGATCCATCTTCAAACCATCGGCTGAAATAATTAATCCCAAATACACAATTTCTTATTTCATGAATGAACACTTTTTCAGATTTATCAACAACTTTTCCTCTTTCAACCTCTACAAAATTTGTCTAACATGCAACAAATGTTCTTCTCTAGTCTTACTAAATATCAAAATATCATCAAGATATACAATCACAAACTTTCCCAATAATTTCTTCAAAACTTCATTCATTAGCCTCATAAATGTACTCGGTGCATTAGTTAAACCAAAAGGCATAACCAGCCACTCATACAAACCTTCTTTTGTCTTGAAAGCAGTCTTCCATTCATCACCCTCTCTGATTCTGATCTGGTGATACCCACTTTTCAAATCAATCTTTGTGAAATAATTTTCTCCAGTCAAACTGTCCATTATGTCATCCATTCTCAGTAAAGGAAACCTATACTTCACTTTTATCATGTTCATTTCTCTGGAATCAGTACACATTCTCCATTCTCCATTCTTCTTTAGTGCCAATACAATAGGTACTACAGAAGGACTCAAACTTTCTCTGATCAAACCTTTCTCCAGAAACTCTTGAATCTATCAGTTCCATTCCTGATTCTTGGTAGGTGTCAACCGATGAGGTGCCTTATTCGGTAAACTAGCTCAAGGGATTAGATCCATACAATTATCAATGCTTGTTTTTGGTGGCAAACCATTAGGTACATTATCAAAAATGATATCACTATACTCAATGATTAATTTATTAATCTCCTCAGGGACATTATCCTTTGTTTTCTTACTCAGCTTATTAGGAATCATAGCAAAACATACATCATTCCTCTTCAAAGAGTTAACAAACTTTCTTCCTTCCATCAGACAAACTTTCATAGATGTAAAAACATTACTAACAGGTTCTTCCATCAATGGTAACAAGATTTGTTTCTTTCCATCAGCCACAATAGTATACTTATGCAATCTCCCATCATATATAGCATGTCTATCATATTGCCAAGGTCTACCCAACAAAATATGACAACAATCCATAGGCATGATATCACATAACACCTTATCATAGTATTTTCCAATCTTCAAATTCACATAACATTGTTCACTTACTAGGAGTGTATGCTCATCTTTGATCCATGAAATCTGATAGGGCTTCGAATGTACCAACCTTTCCAACTACAATTTTGTGACCATCTCTTCAGATGTTAGATTCTTCAAGCTACCACTATCAATGATTACCTTCCAAACTTTGTCAGAAACTCTACATCTGGTCTTGAACAAACTTTTCCTTACCAGATCTTCCTTCTTGCTTTCATTCCATAGTGCTCTCCTTACCATCAAGTTATTTTCTTTATGAGGCTCATTCTGTGACTCTTCTTGCACCAAATCCTTTCTACTACTACTAGCCTTCTTACTAGCTTGTGTACATTCAAAAGATCTATGTCCTTCTTCTCCATAGTTATAACAAGTTCCTTGAAAACTTCCTCTTCCATAA